>LFZO01000409.1:0-36582 GCA_001578225.1 Pseudocercospora musae | reverse complement strand
TAGTACTATCTCCCTAACGAGCTACTAGAAAGGAAGCTTGTTTATTAAGAGATCTATACCTTTAGTATTTTAATAGAACCGAATCTCCTAGAGGGCGACTATGCCTTACTTCTACTTAAACTTCTTGCTACTAGTATTGCTTTTGAAAGCGATACTCTTCCTACGTCTTAACGCCTACTTTATAGGCCGTAGCTAGCCTTTACGTTGTTTCCGAGGACTCTTAGTTAGAAGGCTCCTTATAGGTTTCTTCTAAGGAATCTATGTTTTCTAACTAATAGTATTACTAGTACAAATAGGTTATTCGTTAGTTTCCGCTATATCTAAAAAAATTAGTACTAGTCTTAGACGGAATAGAGGCTAAATTACCCTAAGGAAGTTATAGTTTTGTTATTTACGTTAGTATAGATAGAGATAATAATAGTATTCTCGGAAGAGAGAGCAACGACTTGCGATCTATTTCTTAGCTATTATCTTAGTAGTTTCTATCGTTAAAGGAACTAAAAAGTCTATCTAAGTCGTCGATAATCGTATCTCTATAGAAAGGCATTTTTCTAGGATATAAAAGGAAGAAAGGGGTAGATAAAAGAAGACTAGGTATATATATAGGGAAACGTTATTATAGTAACGTTTACGACTAGCTTATAATAAATAAAAAAGCGACTAGCCATATAGCTAGCTATAGAGTAAAGGCCTACTCTACCTTAGCCGTTATATTGTAAGGTTCGTATATTAAAGAGATATACTTAGAAGAGCGCGATATCTATAGAGAACTTATTTTGCCTATCGTAGATAGGATTTATAAGATAAGAAGCTAGTAGGGCCGTAAGCTATACTTATTCGAGTACAGTATAGGTAAGGTAATAGCTACTTACCTAGAGCCGGCTATATAGCCCTAAGCTCTATATTACTTAAGACTAACGAAGTCCCTTTTTTCTAGGCTAGCTTATAGTTACTTTACTTATTACTTATTAGTAGTTCCGCTAGTAGACGCTCTCTTTAGAGGTATTATAATTTCGTAGATACGAAGGTGTAGCGCTTAATTTAGGGCTACGCTTAGATAAATAGTATATATACGTTATTATAGTATTATGCAAAGATGTCGAGGGATTAATAGGAAGATCGGTTCGAGCGAAGTAGCGCTATATATTATATAAAATCTTACTTACTATAAGATCGAATACTATAGTTCCTCTCGCGAACTCCTTTTTACTATCGTTAATAGAATTTATTAGAAATGAAGTTAGGGGCATTATAAGCTATACTTATTCGAGTATAGTCTAGGTAAAGTAATAGTAACTTACCTATAGCCGGCTATATAGCTAGCTAGCGACTATTAAATAGATAAAGAATGTACTATTACTATTAACTTCTAGTATGCCGTATTACTTGCTCGAGCTTACCGCTAAGCTAAGAAATCGTATCTATAAATATACCCTAATAAAAGGATCGAATAGTATAGTATCTAAAGCGAACTCTTTTTTACTATTATCGATATAATTCCTTAGATACGAAGTTAGGGGCGCTATAAGCTATACTTCTTCGAGTATAGTCTAGGTAAGGTAATAGCTACTTACCTATAGCCGGCCGTATAGCTAAGCGTTTCTCTAGCTCGACCTCTAGTTACTTTACTTAATACCTATCGGTAGTTACGTAGTAGCGCTTTGTAATATAAAAGATCTCCCTTAATATACGCCGAAGAATGCGGTATCTATAGCGAGCTCCTTTATACTATCGGTAATAAAGTTCGAGAGATAGGAAGCGAGAGGCTCTATACGCTATACTTCTTCGAGTATAGTATAGGTACAATAATAACTTCTTACCTATAGCCGGCTATACTATATCTCCTAACCATTTCTCCTTAAAGCCTACGACCTTCTAATATAGCTCTTAGCCTTTCTTGTTTCATACGATCTTGTATACTATACGATATAGCTCTTTAAATAAGAGTATAGATATATTCTTAATATAGAAAGTATAGTAAAGAGTAAAGTAAATAGTATATACTCTATATACCGGATAGATCTTAGTACGGCCTCTACCTACGAGCGAGGTCATATCGCTATCCTTCTTTCTTTATCCCTTAGCGCCGCTAAATATGTCTATCCCGCAAGTATAGAGATAGAGGGATAGGTATTGTATAATATTAGGCCGCTACCTCCTAACTATTTCCTCTTAAAGCCTACGAATTGCGATTCATTAGATTAGAAACTAGAGGGGCTATAGGCTATACTTATACGAGTATAGTATAGGTAAGGTAATAGCTACTTACTATAGCCGGCTATATAGCTAGCTAGCGACTATAGGATAAATAGAGTATATATAGTAGAGTAGGTAGCGTACTTTATTAAAAACTCGTATAGTTAGCTCTTAGGTTAGTATAATAATAAGGATAACTAACTCTATATAGATAGCGACTTATATCTATATATAGTACCCGGAGCTTGGTATAGATCTAAGGGACTTTACCTAGCCGGCTATAAGGCCGGCTATATTAATTTCATTAACCTTACTATCTATAGATCCTCTTTTTAGGATTCCTATCTAGATCCCCTTAATATCGCTTCCGCTTTCGCTTCGAGGGCTTATTGCCCTCCTCCTCGTTATTACTAATTAATTAGATAGAAGAGCTAAATCGAGTATCTTCTTCCTTATCCTAGTTCTTACTCTATTCTTCCTTAACCCTCGCTTCCTCTCTAAGTAAGTCGTCTAACGTTACGGTATAAGGGTTATTCTTCCCTTAAAGTTTCTTCTATATAAGAAAATTCCGATTAATTATAATTATCTTAAAGACGGTCGGACTATATATTCGATTGTATCGGTACTAATACTACTTAATACTAAACGAGCGCTCTATTCCGATTCCTATCCTAAGGATTACTAAGATATCTCGAGCGATTATAGTAACTATTAGATAGCTCTTAGCGATCTAAGACTATATCCCTAATATATTATCCTCTAAGAAATCGTTTGCAAGATAGGATAAATCTAATTCTCGTTAGCTTATAGCTTATAGTAATAACTATACTAAAAGTAGTACTTACTTTACCTTCGATATATCTCGAGTTCGTCTAGAGCTCCCCTTGCCTCGATCTCGTCCTATTTAGGGGCCTAGGTACTAAATATAAACGACGTTCGCGATTTCTTAACCTTCTTCTATAGTTACTAGCCCTTATCTCTATATACTATATAATTAGAGTATTCCTCGATAAGCTCCTTTAATACCGACTAGTAGTACTCTTCCTATTTTAGTTCGTCCTTCTACTCGTCCTATTACTAGAATTTAGTCTTCTATATTAGATAAAGGAGGACTACGATACTATAGATATCGCCGAAGGTCTCGAAAGTAGCCGAATAATATTTGTTAAGCTTTTATTCTAACGCTATAAGTACCTTCGTTATAGTAACCTTCTAGGGAATACTTTTTCTACTTAGCTTCGTTATAGATCGATCTAGTTCGTTAAAGAGCTTGTTGTAATACCCGAGTACCTAATAGATCGTTAGTCCTCGGGTTCTATCTATTATATTCGTAACGATAGTATATAGCCTTATAATCGAAACAAGATATTCGGCCTATCTCTACTCTACCTTAGTTAAGGCTAGCCATTCGATACCTTAATTAATGTAGTACTAGTCTACTATATAGTATAGTTTATATACTTAGACTAGTATATAGAACGACGAGTCGAATCTAGTCTTAATATCCTAGGTTAATCGAAGTAGTCGTTTCGGAGGCCGGGATTACTATTTCTTATTCTAACTTCTAAGCGATACTTTTACTATTAATCCGAGGCTTATCTAGGAGGTTTGTTTAGATAAGTACGAACGCGTACTATCGCTACGAGCTAGAGTTACTATAGATTGCTATCTAGTAGATCTAGATTAGTTAGTTAGTAAAACTAGTAGCTAGCTATATAGCTAGCTATAAGTATTAGTAGTACTTACTTTGTAAATAACTATAGTAAGACTCTATTCCTTAGAAGCTTTTATAGCTATTTTTAAAGTACTTAGCTTATCCTATGCTTTTATTTCGTCTAATATCTTCTACTACTCGTTATTCTAAGGTACTAGCTTTAATTTCGTAAATAGCGCTTAGATAGCGATTTGTACTACGTAGGCTAGATAGGGAAACTTCTTAGGGAAGGGAATTGTTACTCTCGTATCGAATAGTAGGTCTATATCTATCGACTCTATCGCGAGACTAGTCGGATCCTTAGACCTAGAATCGTACTCGTATTCCTCGTTAGTATCCTCTAATAGCCTAATAGATAGTATTATTTATATCGCAATAGTTTAACTAAGTTTCTCGACTACTTCTTATCTAAAATTAGTATTAGTATAAGATAGCTACTAAGAGGGCTATCTACAAGTTCTTATAGAGCGTTTTATTATTACTTACGTTATCCGTTGTAATAGTAATTAGCTTAGTATAAACCCTAACTTGCTCTAGCGCTTTTTAGACTAAACCTACTATGTTCGCTCTAGAGTAGGTTTCTATAATTTTAGGGAATCTAATTATTAACTTATAGTATTTCTATTGCTTATTGTCGAGCTGAGGAGGGCCGACAGGTATAAATGGATCATAAGCTACAATAGAAGCTACAAGGAATAGTAGGGGCTAAAGTAGGAACAGCAAGTGTGTTGTTATTATCTACAGGTTGGAGTTCAACCTGAAAGGTGTCAGCTTGGATTAGTTACATGATTATCATCATGTGATCCAATCTGCTTGGCATCCCCTACTAGGTAACCAACTAGACTGTATATTCCAATACTCCCACTCAGACTAGTTAGTCTACAAATCCCAATTCCAACCAATACAATCTAGCAAGAACTTCAATTAGCTAATCAGATGCAATGGCTTCTAGATTAGCATAGCGTATCCAATCTGCTAGGTTCGATTCCTAGATCTGGTATTTCCCTGCTTAGTAGAGTTTGAACTCCTCTAAGTAGGGGCTTTTGTCCCTTTATGCTAACTGTAATTGTCTAATGAATTCCTGGAACTGTGGCCCTGTCTTTGGCTTAGTTAGGCTATTAGCTACTATCTCTTTTGTTAGAGTGTATTCTACTACAACCTTTCTTTGCTACTAAAGATTTCTAACCTTGTTGAAACTAATATCAATATGTTTTGATCTCTTATGGGTATGAGCATCTTTGACAAGAGTTAAAGCTGCCTAGTTGTTACCTATGATCTAAACAGGTCTAACCTTATTCACTATATTAGAATTTCCTTTGATTAATGGTTGGAATAAGCATTCTCCTACTAACCATGCATAGTCTATCTCCCTTAGGAGTACTGCAAGGAATTGAGATTGCTTTGTACATGTATTTATTGCCATGTACTCGGCTTCTATAGTTAATATAGCAACTAACTTCTGCTTCTTACTCATTTAAGAAACTAGTAATCTATAGAGAAAGAAGATACTTCTAAGGATCGAGACTCTATTAGCTTTGTCTATTGCATAATCAGAGTCTGAATATCCTATTAGCTTTCCTCCTCCCCTCCTAAACATCAACCCTAGACTTAGGAATAATCTTAGGTATCTAGCTAGTTTTCTGAGTGCTTTTAGATGTCTCTTGGATAGATCTAATGTATATGATCCTAATCTTCTAAGGGCAAAAGCAATGTTAGGTCTTGTCATGGTCATTGGCTACATCTATGTACCATTCTGGCTTTAGTACTTAGTCTTGTTATACCTTTCTTCATTTAAGTTAGATTTTCTTAGACTCTTATAGCTGTTAAGTAGTAATAAGGTTGGGTAGGCCATTTCTTTAGTTATTCCAAACTTGGCAAGGTTTTCCTAGATATAGTGTTCCTAGTCTAGCTTTAGAGTACCATTCTTTCTATCTCTAGTAAGCTTTATCCTAAGAATTTTGGTTGGTTTACCTAGGTCTTTGATTTTGAACACCTTGCCTAGTTCCTTCTTAAACTAGAGAACATCTTCTAGCTTTGGTACTACAATGGGAATGTTATCTACATAGGTAAGGACTATTAGGTTCCTTCCTCTATAAATGAGCAAACATAGGTCTACCTCTAACTAGTAGAATCCCATTTCCTCTAGCTTTGAGATACATAGCTTGTTCTAGTCTCTTACTGCTTGTTTTAGGCTATACAAGCTCCTTAGGATTTTTAGGGCTATACCTTATGGGACCTCTACACCTAGTAGTAGGATTATAAAGATGTCTTCTTATAGGGTACTTTCAGTAAATGCATTGTTTACATCTACTTAGTGTAGCTCTAGATCCTTTTTACATATAGTAGCTATAAACACTCTGAGTGTATTATGCCTAACTATTAGTACAAATGTCTCCTAGAAATCTATCCTAAATTTCTGAGAGAACCCCCTTACAACTAGTCTTGCTTTGAACTTGTCAATTGCTCTACTGATTAGTCTCTTTACATTAAACACCTATTTTGAAGTAACTAGGTTTGCTCCTTTTAGTAGAACTACCTAGTTCTAGGTATAGTTGCTTCCAAGCGTAGTCAGTTCCTTCTAGATTGCATCTTCCTACATATGACCCCATTTAGGATCTTGTATTACCTCTTGGTAGGTTCTTGGGATTGGAACCTCCTGTTTTTATGCAATCCCTAGTATAAGGATAGGGAATGCAACCTCGTAAACACACTCTAGAAGTTCATCTATCCAATCTATACTTAGATCTAGGTCTTTCATTATATAGATGAAGGCCCTATAGTGCTTAGCTTCTAGGAACTCATCCTCCTCTAATTCTCTTAGTCTCTTCTATATAGTTGATCTTATAATTATACTATGCATTCTTTCTTCTCTTAACCCTTTATTAGAGATTGATCTCCTTCTCTTTGAATTCCCCTCCTAAGCCTAGACATCCTAGTTGTCTTGCTAAGGTTTCTCTTAGCTCTGATTAGGGGCCTGCTGTTTCTCTTGGCTCTAATTAGGGGCCTACTATTCATTATTTTGTTCTTTTTCTTCTAGATCAACCATTACCTAATATTGGTCAATGTCCTTTAGTAGTAGAGGCAGTTGGACCTGTAATGGTTTGATATCCCGGTTCTCCTTCCTTAGTCTACCAACTAGGTTCCTTACTAGAGCTTAGCTTGGCTAGTTAAGTCTAGGAACATTTAATGTTATATCCCCTCCTTTCTCATTCTCAAACTAGATAGCATTATTGTAAGCTCTTATAGCTTTCATATTAGGCTCCTAGAATAGCTACATCTTTAATGTATTAGGTACATACCTAATGAAAACAGCATCTTTGCCTCTGTTCATTAGCTTGTCTAATCTCATCCTAGCCGGCTAAGATTTGGCGTCTATATACATAACTGCTCTACATCCCTAGACCCTAAAGTATGATGTAGAAGGTCTCTTTCTAGTAAAAGCTTTATCGGGTAAAACTTTGAATCCATCTATATCTAGACTATTTGGGAGAGCATTTCTCATAATAGTGTAGGTAGCTAATGCTTCTGGCTAGAATTCAACTAGTATGTTCGAATCTTCTAGCATTGCCCTAACATGCTCCTTAGATGTCTAGATTAACCTTTCTACAACTCTATTTTGGATTAAGTTGTATGCTTTAGTTGTATAATAGGAGATTCTAGATTCCTTCTCCTACTACTTAAGTAATACAAGCAATTCTCTTACTCTATTACTTCTTACTACCTAAAGCTAATTCCCTAATTGCAATTTAGCTTTTCTTCTCCATCCCTACAATGCATTTGCTACATCTTCTCTTGATTTTAATAGGAATACCTACTTCTTTCTTGAAAAGTTGTTAACAATCTCAAGCTACTATTTAAAACCTAGTCTTAAGATAGGTAATGGTCTACAGATATTAATTGAGACAAGGGCAAGCCTAGCTAGCTTCCTCTTAGTCTCCTTACCTCTATGTTTTTTCATTTTGGCTAGAGAACACACCCTGTAGGGCTAATGCTTTATAGGGATAGGGATTTTGTCCTTTAGGTTAGTTACTTTGTAGAGGTCTTTTAGCATTCCTTCTCCAAAGTGTCTAACTCTTCTATGCCATAGCTCCTACTAATCCTAGTTAGTCTAGGCTATAAGTGTATAGGCTTTATCATTTATTAAGTCCTAGGGAATGCATGCATATACGAGCTTATCCAGGTCTTAGCTGATTTCCTTAATGAATAGCACCCCTCCTAAAAGCCTTGTCTAGACAACTGGCTTTCTATTAGGTAAGTGAAGTGTGAATTTTAGTAGTTGAACACTAAACTGCTTACTAAACTGGTTCTAAGAAACAAGATTGACTCTAAGCCTAGGTATAAAGAGAACACCTTTCAATACAATCTGTTTGCCTTTCCTTCTATCCATAACTACACTCTTAACATGTATAGCTATTAAGTAGCTACCCCCAACCTTAATCTACTTTTTCCTCTCAAGAGGCTTTAGGTCTCTAAAGAGTAATTCTTGGTTAGTTATGTAGGTAGAAGTATAGGAGTTAAGTAGCTACTTAGATAGCTTATACTTGCCTTTTACTTTAATAGTTAAATAAGCTACCTTATTAACATCTTCTTCCTTAGAGGGGGGAGATGATTTAGAGGATGCCTCTACATCTTGTGCTACATAGGCCTTCTTAGAAGATGGTTTCCTAGTCTTCTTCTCTAGGGATTGTATCTTTAGGCTTAGTTTCTTTACTATCTCTTTGAGTTGTTCTTTATCTAGTAAAGATCCCCTCCTAGCTCTAGATAGGGATTGTTTCTTTACTATCCTATAGCTTTGTCTTAGCTAGATAGCTGCTTTTACCTTATCTAGGCTAGGGCATTCTTTAATCTAATGCTTCCCTCTATATAGGAAGCATAATAAGTCTCTGCTTGCTCCTACCTAATTCCTTTTCTTAGTAAACATAGCTGTCTCCTAGCTTATTATCTGCTCTTGCTTCTCTCTTAGGATTCTAAGGATGTCCTATAGGCTAAGGTCCTACCTTAGGTCAATCCTATCCCTAATAGTGCTAAATGATTCTAGAAGGGCTACTAGTAACTGCTAAATCTTCCTCTCCTTAGTCTTAATGTCCTTAAACTAGGGAGAGATAGACACTACCTTCTTAGCTATACTACTTAGGCTCTGCCATGCTTTATCAATTGTCTAACCCTCTTCTATGCTGAAATTGGTATACTACTAGAGTAAACTTCTCCCTATTACCTACAGTTTCCTCTCATATTTCCCTTTTGCCTAGTCCTACAAATGCTTTGCATATTCAAGCTCTTAACATTCGTCCTAGTCATCTTCTGAAATGTAGATGAACATTTTATACAATGCTGTTGCATTATGAACCTTATAGCTTGCTCTTCTAATTAACTAATCTAAAGATTCTAATAATGTTGTTGAGATATGCTTAGATGGTGTCGATGCTAGGGTATTAAGGACTACTTCATCTAGTACCTATTCAACCTTTAGCTTTATTAGGTGCATCCTAATGATCTTGAACCATAATTCATGATTCTCCCTTGTTAAGATTAGTGTAGCCCTTCTCTTGCTAATTCTACCTTCTTAATCTATGGTTTCTTCTATAAATTAAACCTAAACAAACTCTAGAAACAAGCTCTTTCTTTAATCTGAAAATGACAGTTTCTAGATAGCTGTCTTCCTTGGTTAGCAGATCCCTAGCTCTACTAGGCCTATGATAGTTTGAAGGTTACTAACAACTTAGCTTAGTTTTGGAAGGTTACTGAAAACTTGGAACAGATTCCGGCTCTATAAGGCTAATAACTTCCTCAAGTTCTTCCTAACTATATGCTAACAAGTTAGGGTATTAGTAGTACTAAGTGCTAAGTCTGAGGCTTATCCAAAGGTGCTCAAGACTTAGGCTTATCTGTTCCCTTTACACTTCTAAGTGTGCCTTACTAGGTTCTTTTACAGCTTATATGTATAGGGCTTCTTTGTGCAATGTGTGTAGGTCTACCTCGAGTCTCCCTCTCCTATTTTGCCTCTTCCTTCTAGGACTGGACTTATAGGTCTAGGGGTAACCTGTACTGCTTTAGTCTTTCTTCCTTATAGTTGTAAACCCGGGCTCATAACCTGTCGAGCTAAGGAGGGCCGACAGGTATAAATGGATCATAAGCTACAATAGAAGCTATAAGGAATAGTAGGGGCTAAAGTAGGAATAGCAAGTGTGTTGTTATTATCTACAGGTTGGAGTTCAACCTGAAAGGTGTTAGCTTGGATTAGTCACATGATTATCATCATGTGATCTAATCTGCTTGGCATCCCCTACTAGGTAACCAACTAGACTGTATATTCCAACACTTATCGATGAAATAAAGTATAATAGAGAGGAATAATGCCTATATCGTCCTATTTAACTAGCTATTAATTGCGATCGCTACTCGGTTAGCTAGTACTACTAGATCCTTAATCTCTTTAATAGCGCTCTCTATATTTTGTATAAAATTACTATACTAAGTACTCGCCGAGAGAAACGGAGATAGATTGTTAGTAAGGTAGTAGTATGTTTTTTAGACCAATTCCCTCTCGAAGAAGTCTTCTAGAAGTCCGTTAACGATAATTATCTCGTTTACTAGTTATTAGAAATCCTCGAGACTATACTCGCTAGCGTTAACTATACGTACATCCTTCTTTTCCTACTATAATATTATTAGACTTATTTATTATATCCTAAGAAGCTAGCGTATAGCTAGCGTATAGCCGGCCGTATAGCCGGCTATAGGGAAGTACTCTTACTTTAGTCTAAAATTCGGTATCTACCTCTTCCTATCGATTCCCCTATACTAAACGATACTTTTGAGTCTTTAAATGCTTCGTAGTAGTAGTATTATCGTCCCTAATTAATAGATACTTTATAACTAGCCTATAGAAATTACATATTACTACTAGCTAACCCTTAAGCCTATCGAGTATAGGAACCGTCCTATATATAGCTCCTTTAGTTAAATACTTCTAGATAAAACTATTCCTATCCTTGCTTCCCTAATCAATAGGAAACTTCTAGATATTCTATAGCCTCCGAGGCGAGGGATAACTAGAGCTTTTTACTATATTCTACTAGGTCTCTTAGACCTATTAATAAAAAGGCTCGTAATATTCCTTCTTCTAGATATAAACATTATCCCATTTATCGAAGATAGCCGGATTAATAACTAATAGGGCCCTTAATTAAGTATTCTTAGGAGAGAAGAGATTTCGTTAGACTATCGATACCGAAGATTAACGAGAACGTTAACTATTTCTACTAAAGGACTAACCCTCTACTAGACTACTTCTTGTTCGAATAGTCGATAGTAAGGTATTATTTCGTCTTCCTAGAGGACTTTAGATAGATAGACTTAAGGCTCTATTGTTTCCTCCTTATCCTTAAGATCTAGTCTATACTCCTAATAACTATCTAGAGTATAATTACGACCTTATTGTTCGTAGGCTTAGTAATGAACTAGCGTTTAGGGTAGTAGGAACATTAAGGAGGTTAGTATTTAGAGGTATAGTAGCTTATAGATATAGCAAAATAGTAACTTTAATAGTAATCTTAGGATTAACGACCGAGAGTCCTAAGGAGCTTTAATAGTTAGATGGATTACTGTTTAGGTAAGAAAGAAAGGTAAAAAGCTCCGAACTATAATTTAAAATTATAGATAGCTAGGTACGAGACACAATTTCAATAATGTAGGTAGCTAGGCTAGTAAGAAGGATAGAAATTCTAGGATATATAGTCGCGTACTTATTATCTTTATTTTAGTAGTTATATAAACTACTATGCGAGCTAGTCTATAGCTATCTACTCGGTATCTTGTATAACTATATCTATAGTCGTCTACTATACTCTAGCGGTATCTACTACTATATAAGTAGAGCGTATATAGTCTATAGCTACTTACCCTAAGCCAAGATACATTCCATCTTTCTAATTACTAACACATATCGTTAAGAGGTACGTTAGCTTTAATATTCCCTTATAGCCTAGCTTAGCTAGTATCTTATAGTACCTATTTGTCTCCTCTAGCTACTTCCTCTCGATATCGAAGTAGTAGTAGAGAGCTTTTGCTCTACTACGTCCTAAGTATACTATATCCTTAAAGTAGTAGTAGTAGAGATTATAGTTCTAAGGCTAGTAGCTAGGCTAATCTTAGCGAGGCGTACTCCTAAAGTATAGCGGAAAGCTTTTATCCTATATATTAATATTTCGAATAACTACGAGCTTAGCGATAGTATAGATTCCGTATAGTATAGAGAAGCGTCCCTAACTTAAAGCTTTCTATAGAATTGTTAGTAAGACCTAACTTTTTAGCCGGCTATATAGCTAGCTATATAGCTAGCTATAAAGGATATACCTAAACTCTACTATTTCCTACTACCTTTAATAGCTTTCTAATCTAGACCTTAGTCTTTGTATCTCTCTTAAACTACTTAATTGCCTATAGCTTTCTCTATATCGAATAAATAGCCTTATACTAATATATATATACTACGCGAAACTCGATATCGAGAAATTTCAAGTAGTAAAGCTCCTTAGCTACCTCTTACATCTTAGCTTTATAACTTAGAGTAAGAGCCTAACTCGGATTAATAAAATCCTAGTTCTTAGAATCCGTAGATAGATCTTTTATATCTAAGTCGCTCTATTCGTACTATTCTATTAGATAATCGTCGAGTACTACCTCTATTAAGCTTACGCTAGTTAAAACATCTACTACTATATATTTATCGTATAGATCCTCTTTATCCTTTACCTTAATCTCTTTCCTAGATTATGTTAGTATTCGATTAATAATAAGTCTAATAACGCCGGCTATATAGCCGGCTATAGTAATACTTATCCTCTATTCCTCTACTATAAGAAGACTAATCTTAGGTTAGATAGCTTCTCTTCTTATTCGGCCTTACTTTTCTACTAGAATATAGCTTTATCCTACTTAGGTCTCTCCTTCTACTTCTCTAGCTATCGTCGGAATATAGTTTACTTAGCTCTTTTCTTGTTTCTTAAGGCTTGTTTAGTCTTAGATATCTATAAGACTCGCTTTACGTCTACTATAGTCTTCCTATATATAGAATACTCCTCTTTTGTATTGCGACGCTTTAGGCTCGATATGCAATTACTAGGTTCATTTTTCGTATCGCCGATATAGTAACTAAGCTTATAGTCGCCTTAATGTAGTTACTAATTACTACTATATATAGTAGGCTAAGCGTAACGCTTATCTCGAGCTATCTTGCCTAGTTATTGTAGGATATTAATATCGAAGTTTTCGCGAGGTAAGAATTAGTAATAAAGCTCTAAACTTTATAACGTAACCTATGCGAGGTTTCTATAGTAATAGCGACCTAGGCGATAGGTAGACACTATAGAAAGAGTACTAAGTAGTACGAAAGTAAAGCTTCCTTTATGTAGCCGATAGTATAGCTAGTCTTTTTAGTAACGCTTATATAAATCGGAAAAAGTCTAGGTTACGACCTAAAATTAGTATAGGTCCTAGAACCCGAACCTAAACCAATCGTCCGGTTCCTACTAAGAAACCGAACCTAGACCCAATTTCTCGGATTATACCCAATCTACTAGGCTATCTAGAAACGCTAGTAGTAGTTAGCGAATCTAATAAAGATACGTATATCCCTTATACTCCTTAGCTCGGACTACTCCCTAACTATTATAATCCTTTCTAGCTCTATTTCGACCCTATTTAGGATAATTATTTAGCTAAGGAACCTAATCTAGTCCCTACTAAACTCGTATTTACTAAGCTTTATATATAGCTTATAGTATTAGAGCCTCTCGAGAATAGTAGTAATATACTAGATATATTCCTCTAGGTTCTAGAAGTATATTAGGATATTATCTAGATAGACAACGTAGATCGTATCTACTAGGTCTAATAAGGTACTAAGAATATAGCTCTAGAATATCGCTAGGGCGTTTGTAAGCCTAAATAGTATTATAGTATACTCGAAGTATCTATATCTCGTTTAGAAAGTAGTCTTCTACTCGCCCCCTTACTTAATATAGATCCTATAGTAGGCATCTCGAATATTAAGCTTTATAAAGATCCGAGCCTTAATAAGACGGTCTAGAGATTCCTATATAAGGAGTAAGGGATATCGATTCTTTACTATAATAGCGTTTAAATCCCGATAGTTAATATATAGTTAGAGGCTACTATCTTTCTTCTTAGTAAAGAGGATACTAGTATCTACTAGAGACTTTAATAGGCGGATCTAGCCCTTCTCGAGATATTCGTCGAGTTATTTCCTTAGGACTACTAATTTAGTTTCTAAGAGGTTATATAACGGATTATAAGGAGGAATCTTGTCCTCTAATAGGTCGATAGATAGCTTGTATAGGCCGTAATTAGGGAGTAGGGACGCGTCTCCCTCCTCGAATATTCTATAGAGGTATTTATACTCTAGTAGGAGGCTATTTAGGTTATCTTAGTCTATCTTGACTATCGATATTATAAAGAGATATATCCTCGTCTAATGAAGTCTTCGAGAAGTTAGAAGGATCCGATATAGTATAGGTATACTATTTACGAGTTCCATTTCTCTTCTAAATAGCTATCTTAGCTACGGAGTTAATCGAAGGATTCTACTATTCTAACTAGGATATGCCTAGTATAATATCGAAGCTATAGATCCTTCTAATAGCGAAATTGTCTATATAGCCTTACTACTAACTACTTATATCCAATATTTCGTAGGATATATAGTATTTACTACTTATAGCTAGTAACTAGCTATTAAGGATCTTATACTACTTAGTATCTATATTACTTAGAGTAAGGCTAGCCTCCTTAACTACTATACTATCTAAGATATTAGCCTAGGAGCCGTAATCGATAGGCCCTTTAAGTATATAGGAGTTCTCGCCCTATTGTAGCTTAACGTCTAGTTAGATTAACTAGAACTAGTCCTAGTCGACCTATCTTAGTCTACTAGGCTCTACACTCCTCCTCTATTCCTTAGTATAAATAACCTAGCCTACTATAGCTAGGAGGGCTACTAGGTAGGTTTGTCTTTTCCCGATTCTAGATTATAGGTAGAGTATTAGGGCCTCTTATAGCCTATCTTGCTATAGTACTAGTACTAGGGGACTTCTTAGTCCTTCTTAGACCTATTATAGGTATTCTAGCGCCTCTATAGGAAGCTTCGACCTTTCCCTCCTTAGCTATAGCCTCTAGAGTTTCTAGATAGCTTGTCTAACGCTAAGCTAGTAATACTATTGTCTAAGTCGAAGCGACTACGCTTCTTATTACTCTAGTCTTTGTCCCTATAGGGCCTATACTTGTTCTCTAGCGAGTAGTAGTAGATATTCGCTACCTCTTCTACTTCGATTAGGATCTAGAAGCGCTATTAGCCTATCTCGATATAGTATCGGATCCTCTTATCTATAGCTATAACGAAGTCGTAACTCGTATATCATATAGTCCTAACGATCCTCTTCGACCTTATCCTACTAGATCTTTATATAGTCTAGTAGCTTAGATAGGGTACGACTATCCTAGTTAGTCTACTTTAGCCTATTTAGGGCTAATTAGTAGCGTTCCTTCTTCGTCCCTATAGAGTATAGTATTACTTACTTTATTTTTTCCTAGATATACTCCTCTAAGTCCGAATACCTAGTATATCGTTTCTATTTAACTTACTACTCCCTCTCTATCTATTCCTTAGCTAGGTCTACGTTTATTTCTTCTATAGAATATATACAAGGGGCCTACCTAAAGATACGGTTATAGTCTCTAACCTATTAGTCGTAGTCTACGCGTCCCTTATCCTCGAGTAAATAGAGGTTCCTTGCCTTAGGAATAGCCGATCCTATGTGTGTAGAGGATAGTCTAGTAGGGATTACGTTTAGCTAAATATTCCCTTAATTCGTAAGAAGGAAGGCTTCCTAAGCTATATCGGCTATCCTTTTCCTAAGATAGGCTAATTAGAGGCGCTACTTAGCCTATTTAGCTCGTTCTTCCTCGTACTAGAGCTAGACTACTAGGGCCTCGTTGTCTAGGTCTTCTTCGATATTACCCTATTCCTCCTCGCTATCGATAGTATCTCCTAGTAAGTCGTTAGCCGAGGTAGAGGAATTATTGTCTTATTTAGTATTAGGAAAGTTTTCCTAGTCATTGTCCTAGCTAATAGGATTCGATACTAAGGCCTTTACTTTCTTCTATACTATTTTAAGTACTATGTAGTATACTTTAGAAGAGCAATTCGTATATAAAAGAGGTATATAATACCTAGTATATAGTACTTAATTAGAACTACTAGAATTGCTAAAGAAGAAAGGAAAAAGAGGTATCTAGAGGAAAGATATATACCTATAGACTAAGAAGGGCTAGAACGGCCTATCTTGGCCTCTTCCGACTCTAGATAGGCTAACTAGGCCTATAATTATAATAATAGGAAGGTATTTTAATAAGGATTCTAGTTCGTTATCTCGCCTATATTCTAGGATCCTCTAGCTAATAGGATTACTTATATACTAGGTTAATAGTCGAGGTAGATAATCTTATAATACTATCTATATAGTTAGTCCTTTTAGGATTAGTAGCTCTATTTCCGCTACCTATATTCCTATAATAAGGGAGTCTACTAGAAATCTATAGCTAGGGATAAAATCCTATTCCTATATTAGGTAGTAGAGATTAAAGTCCTCTACTACTATATACTATATATCTTCCTAGATTAGTTTAGGGAGCTACTCGAGAGATCCTAGCTATCTACTACTAGTAGATCCCGAGGGAGGATTGTATATATATAATATAGTATATATTAAGTAGGCCTTACTTGGTTTTTATCTATATACTTGTACTATTCTACTATACTCCTAGGTAGTCTATAGTAGTAGCTTTCTATATAGAGGTATAGATCCCTTTACTAATATAGATATAGGTCCTCGGTTTTCCCTTAGCTCTACTAATAACTATATAGTAGTTTAAGTTATTATATATTCCTAGGAGGTTACTAAATAGGTTTAGCTATAGTTCTTGTACTACTAAGATATAGTAGAGCCTTAGGTCTACTTAGGCTAAGAAATGTTTCTAAACCCTATCTTTGCTTTTATTAATATTATACTATATAATAGTAAGTAAGTCTATTTCTATTACTCTTTGATTTCTATATTATCCTAGCCTATACTAGCTACTTTGTCCTAGTTACTTAGCCCTAGTATAATTAGGAGTTTAGTCTAGCTTATACTAGCTACTACCTTAGATAGGTCTATTAGTCTTCCTAGGATATAGGCTCTTTTTTCCTATAGTTACGTCTAGGCCTTAAAGGTAAAGAAGTTAAAGGATCTCTTCTTTCTAGTTAGGATAGGAGTTATTGTTTCCAAGTCTATATATCTTAGTAGGCTCTATAGTCTATTTATTATAGCTTTCTACTTTGCTTGTACTCTAGCTAGGCATTCCCTAGACTATGCTATATGCTTCCTTAGATAGTAGGCATATTTTAGGATATGCCTATTAGCCTTATACTTCTTTACATTATAGTTTCCTATATATTAGCTATATACTAGGGGCTAGTTATAGTTCCTAGTACTATATCTAGATTACTAGTAGCTATAGCATTATAGTATCCTCTATATTGTCTAGAATAGTTCTATTAATAGTATCTAGTAGTCCTAGATAAGGCCTTGTTTAAGGGCTTTGTTTGCTTATACTAGGGATTCTATCTATATTATAAGGGATAAGTGCTTCTTCTCCCCTCTATCTCTATCTCTCTTAAGCTAGACTAACCTTATAATTCTTAGTCCTAGATAGTAGAGCTAGTTCTATCTCTATTATGCCTAGCCTATAGCTTATAGATACTCTATATACTAGGATTATATGTCTCTTAACCGTTATCCTTACTAAGTAGCTAAGGACTATAGTCTATCCCTTATCTATCTCGAGTTACTCCTTCTTCCCTTTCCCTACTAGGTATACTCGAGCAACTCCTATCTTACTTACTCTTACTACTACTACTACTTTGTTCCCTATTTAGGTAACTAGCTCTTTACTTATAAGGTAGCTAATCCTCTCCTTTTCTTCCTTATTATCTATATAGAGGGTAATATAGATAGGTTAGTTTAGGGATACTTTAGGGAAGCTACCTTACTAGTAGATTTTTGTTACTATTTCTATATAGGTCTTCGTACTTAGATTCTAGGTTTTCTATATCTACTATATTGTCTCCTTAGCGATACTTCTAATCTTACTAACCTCTTAGTATTTTATCGCTTTTAGGATACTAAGGAGTTTAGTAATAGTTATTCTTATAGCTTTTAGTAAGACGTCTTCGTCTTTTACTATCCTTTCTATCTAAGCTATTATACTTTCCTATTCTCCTCTCTTTTCTTCCTTCCTTTCTCCTTCTTTATCTTATATCTCGTTCGTATTCTCTATCTAGCCTAATCGAAGTCTCTAGTATACAAGTTTTTATAGAGCGTTTTATTATTACTTACGTTATCTATTATAATAGTAATTAGCTTAGTATAAACCCTAACTTACTCTAGCGCTTTCTATACTAAATCTACTATATTTGCTCTAGAGTAGGTTCCTATAGTTTTAGGAAATCCGATTATTAACTTATAGTATTTCTACTACTTATCGATAAAGTAAAGTATCATAGAGAGGAATAATACTCGTATTATCCTATTTAACTAGCTATTAATTGCAATCGCTATATAGTTAGCTAGCGCTACTAGATCCTAAATCTCTTTAATAGCGCTCTCTATATTCTATACGAAATTACTATATTAAGTACTTATTGAGAGAAACGGGGATAGATTATTAGTAAGGTAGTAGTATGTTTTTTAGATTAATTCCCTCTCGAAGAAGTCTTCTAGAAGTCTATTAACGACGATTATCTCGTTAGCTAGTTAATAGAAATCCTCGAGACTATACTCGTTAGCGTTAACTATATACGCGTCCTTCTTTCCTTACTATAATAGTATTAGACTTATTTATTATTAGTTAGCTATATAGCTAGCTATATAGCCGGCTATAGGGGAGTACTCTTATCTTAGCCCGAAATTTAGTATCTACCTCGTCTTATCGATTACCCTATACTAAACTATATTTATAAGTCTTTAAATACTTCGTAGTAGTAGTATTACTATCCCTAATTAATAGATACTTTATAACTAGCCTATAGAACTTGTATATTACTACTAGCTAGCCCTTAAGCCTATCGAGTATAGGAACCGTCCTATATATAGCTCCTTTAGTTAAATACTTCTAGATAAAACTATTCATAAATCCTATCCTTACTTTCCTAATTAATAGGAGACTTCTAGATGTCCTCTAGTCTCTAAAGCGAGGAATAACTAGAGCTTTTTACTATATTCTACGAGGTCTCTTAGACCTATTAATAAAAAGGCTTGTAGTATTCCTTCTTCTAGATAAAAATATTATCCTATTTATCGAAGACCGCTAGATTAATAACTAATAGGGCCCTTAATTAAGTATTCTTAGGAGAGAAGAGATTTCGTTAGACTATCGATACTAATAATTAACGAGAACGTTAACTATCTCTACTAAAGGACTAGGTCCCTACTAGACTACTTCTTATTCGAATAGTCGATAGTAAGATATGGTTTCGTCTTCGTAGAGGACTTTAGATAGATAGACTCGAAGCTCTATTATTTCCTCGTTATCCTAAAGATCTCGTCTATACTTCTAATAACTATCTAGAGCGAGATTGTAGCCTTGTTATTCGTAGGCTTAGTAATAGATAAGTATTTAGTATAGTAGGGATATTGAGGAGGTTAGTATTTAGAGATATAGTAGCTTATAGATATAGCAAAATAGCGACTTAGATAGGATTAACGACCGAGAGTCCTAAGGAGCTTTAATAGTTAGATAGATAACTATAAAAGTAAGAAAGAACGTTAAAAAGGTCCGAACTATAATATAAAATTATAGATAGCTAGGTACGAGGCAAAATTTCAATAATATAGGTAGCTAGGCTAGGATAAAGAATAGAAATTCTAGGATATATAGTCTCGTACTTATAATATTTATTTTAGTAGTTATATAAACTGCTATACGAGCTACTCTATAGCTCTCTACTTAGTATCTTATATAACTATATCTTAAGTCTTATACTATACTCTAGTAGTATTTACTACTATATAAGTAGAGTATATATAGTCTATAGCTACTTACCCTTAGCTAAGATATATTCTATACTTCGAATTACTCTAAGATATATCGTTAAGAGCTACGTTAGCTTTAATATTTCCTTATAACCTAGCTTAGCTAGTATCTTATAGTACCTATTCGTCTCCTTAAGCTACTTCTTCTCTATATCGAAGTAATAGTAGAGAGCTTTTCCTCTACTATATCCTAGACGTACTATATCCTTAAAGTAGTAGCGATAGAGATTATAGTTCTAAGGGTAGTAGCTAGGCTAATCTAAGCGAGGCGTACTCCTAAAGTATAGTAGAAAGGTTTTATCCTATATAGTAATATTTCGAAAAATGGCGCGCTTAGAAAGGATATAGATTTCGTATAGTATAGGGAAGTATCCCTAACTTATAGGTTTCTATAGAATTGTTAGTAAGACCTAACTTTATAGCCGCCTATAAAGGATATACCTAAACTCTACTATTTCCTACTACCTTTAATAGCTTTCTAATCTAGACCTTAGTCTTTATATCCCTTTTAAACTACTTAACTACCTATAGCTTTCTCTATATCGAATAAGTAGCTTTATACTAATATATATATACTACGTAAAACTCGATATCGAGAAATTTTAGATAGTAAAGCTCCTTAGCTATCTCTTATATCTTTGCTTTATAACTTAGAGTAAGAGGCTAACTCGGATTAATAAAGTCCTAGTTCTTAGAATCTATAGATAGATCTTTTATACCTAAATCGCTCTATTTATACTATTTAATTAGATAATCGTCGAGTACTATCTCTATTAAGCTTATACTAGTTAAAACATCTACTACTATATATTTATTGTATAGATCCTTTGCCCTTCACCTTAATCTCTTTCCTATATCTTGTTAGTATTCGATTAATAATACACTTAATAAGGCTAGCTATATAGTAGTAAATTCTTGCATTACTATACTATTCTAACTACTAGACAAGTAGCTATCCCTATCTATCTTTGAAGGTAAAAGCCCTTAGCCTATAGCCTCTAGTACCAAACCCTTTACCTCCTTCCTACTATGTAGGATTCCATCCCTACCTTTTGTGTCTATTTAGGCTATAGGACATAGAGAGGATCTCTATTACTCCTTCCTTTTACTAGGCTCTTATTCCTACCTCCTACCTTCCTCCTCCTCCTTCTCTAGCTCCTCCCTTATAAAGGAGAACTACTTAAGGAGGCCCTCCTTAATTATCTATCTAGTTACTTTATTCAAGCCCCTCCTAGTCTAGGTAATCTCCTACTATAACGATCCTATCTTTTAGAAGAGTTGGTTCCTTATCCTTTATCTCTCTAGATAGAAGAGTATAATATACTTAGGTATCTAGGCCCTATATCTATATATATACTCTAGTGTCTTGACTAGAACCCTCCTCCTTGTTAGATATATATTCAAGCTAATATATTTAGTCCTAATTAGGATTACTATCGTACTCTATTTTCTTAACTATCCCTAGTATAGTTCCTTACCCTTTAGTCCTTCTTACTAGGCTATAGGGAGTTGTTAGCCCTATTAGGATACTTGCCTTTTCCTAACTTAGCTTTCCTATTATGTATTCTATCTCTAGTGCATCTACTATAATTTAGGCATTATTCCTCCCTATTAGATATATTCCCTAGTCTATTTATTAACCTATTCTACTATCTTTCTCTATCTTATCTTTAGGTCTTATACCTAGGCTATATCCCTACTTCTCCTATATTCCTTCTAGACCTTCTTACATCTCTCCTAGATATACTTAGTAGTAGGTTTATTATTTACCTTAACTAACTATTGTCTTATTATCTCCTATATATATATAGATAGATAGATAGTAATTATATTACTATACTATTATAACTACTATACAAGTAGCTATCCTTTGTTTATTCCTTAGGAGGGAAAAAGCCCTTTACTCTACCTTCCTAACTTCCTTAAAGCCCCTACCGGTTTTGTATAGCGTTAAAAACCTCTACGCTCTATTATATTATTAGGGATACTAAGCCCTACCCTTGTTTGTACTAGTCTTTTAAACATTAAGAGGTTCCCTATGTCTCTATCGCCTTAACTAGATTATGTCTGCTTCCTCTAGTTTAGTATCCTTTATTAACTCGTTCCTTTGTAGCTTTAAACTAGGTAGGAGGGATATGTAGTTTAGGGGATAGGGTAGTACCCCTATCCCTTTCCTCCCCTCCCTCCCTCCCCTTTTAATATAGGTCTTTGTTATTCCTCCTACTTTCTAGTTAACTTCTATATTAGCTCTCTACTAACTATAAACTACCCCTATCCTTACTTAGTATCTAGTTACGTAACCTATATTGCTAGAAATTAGACTCCCTACGTTAGCTTCTAGACTTAGGTATTCTTTATAGACTACCTTATATATAGTATAAGGAGTAGTTTACGTTAGATACCTAGCCTTTAGAACTAATGTTATTAGTGCCCCTATAGGAGCTAGGGCCTAGGGGGCAAGTCTAGGGCCATACTCCCCTAGGGGCTATAGGCTATAGGGTTTACTAAGTACTTTGTCCTCTATATATCCTCCTCTTTCTAGTAATCTTTAAAACCTCCTCTTTAGTTATTCCTCCCTTCTCTTCGGGGCAAATAGTCCTGGGTTACTACTCTAGTTCCTTGTCCCTAGAGTAGATTCCCTCCTTAGAAAGGTTAGACTATCGACTCGGTATTAGTTCTTGTAATAGTTGTAGCCGCGCTAGGCTCGATAGGTAGCCGAATAGTTTACTAAATAGCTAGTCGCCTTAGAGCTAGACTCCTTTTACCTAGGCGCCCGCTCTTAGGATCGCTCTAGGTAGGAGAGATTTAGCTCTATCGACGACGACGATAACGTCGTCGCCTCTAGGTTTATAGCTAGTATCGCGTATAGGTACTCTCCTTCGCTAGCCCCTATATATATATATATAGAGAGGGAAGGGATTTGTATTTCCCTTTAGAGGACCCCTTCTACTATACTCTTGTATACTCCTATAATATATCTTAGAGCCTAGTTTTAGATCTTTTCTAGCCTTAAGGTAGCCCCTTTTCTATATCTAGGTAGTCCTTCTAGTATTATCTAGACTTTAGCCCTATATATTATTATAGGCCTTACTATAGCTATATATAGGTATCTTACCTTCTAGAATAATGCTTCCTATATAGATTTATATAGCCTTTAGAGTAAGGACATCTAGGATATTCCTTTCTCTACTACTTTCTTAATATATAGACCCTACTATAGTTTCGAATCTACCTATATCCCTAGTAGTCGGAGGAATAGGGCAGGCCTATCCTTAAACCCTAGTATATTAACTATAGCCTATAGGTTATATCTTTTTCTACTCCTAGTAAAGTAGATTAGTTAGTACTTCTATAGTACAAAGGTAGCCCCGTATTTAGCTATCTATTATACATACTTGTTATATACTATCTCTAGCTTTCTATAGTTCCCTTCTATACTTTTTCTATATATAAGGATATTAGAGTTATCTACGAATCCTATTACTATAGTTCCCCTATCCTCTAGATTAGGGAGGAGTATAGATTAAAAAAATTGGAATACGATTAGTAAGAGGATTAATCCTTGTAGTATTCTAGTTATCTAGAGCCTTACCTAATCTATGTATTCCCTAAGTCTAAGGCATATAGTCCTATCCTAAAGGAATAACCGGATGAATTATATAATATATTATAGATATACTTTTATCCTAATATTGTATATTAGTCTTTAGTATAATATATTATCGAATATCCCTAATATATCTAGATATAGTATTAATGCTATTATGATTAGGTCCGTTTTCTAGACTATCTAAACCTATTCTATAATTAGCTCTAGGGCTAATATAGTAGATCTTCCTAGTCTAGCTCCTATCTAGGATTAGGGAAGGAGATCCCTTTCTTCTACTTCCTTACTTATTCTCTCTACTATAATAGCCTCTAGGACCTTTACTATAGTATTTAGTAGTACTATAGGTCTATATACTCCTAGCTTAGTATAGTCTAGCTTCTACAGTTTCTTTAAGATAACTATTATAGAGTGTTTAAAGGGTTTAAGATAGTATCCTTATTATAGGTATACTATAAAGAACTTGTATAGTATAGGTCCGAGTTCCTATCGATATTCCTTAAGTATTAGGTTAACGATCTAGTCTAGTCCTAGGGCTTTCCTCTTAAGGAGTATATTAAGTATCTTCTAGAGCTCTCCTATTCTAACTTCTTCCTCTATCTAGAATAGGTTTAGGTAGGATATATATTATATATTGTTTAAGTTAGCTCCCCTTAGCTCTAGAAAGAAGTGTTAGGCTAGTACTTCTACCTTCCCTTAGTTATCTATTTGTATTATACTATTCTTATCCCTAATCTCTAGGAATTATAGGAGGGGATATCTTTAGCCTATCCCTTCCCTAGCCTACCTAGCTAGTTTCTAGATCTTATTCGGGTCGTCGGTAGCTTCTTTAACTATATCTCTCTAGCCTAAGGCCCTATCTTTCCTAATCCGCTTACCTTTAGCCTATAAGGCTATTAGGTATATTACTAGGTTCCTTTCTATTCTATCTTAGCTCTACTCCCTCTTAAGGTACCTTATCTTTTTTACTACGTTACTATACTCCCTCGACTAGGTTATTTTAGTATACTTAGGTAGTTTAGCCTTTAGGATGTCCTCCTAGATAACCTTAGCTAGTATCTCTTAGACCTCCTAGGCTATTATATTAAGCTACTATAGTATATCGATTTCTCTATTAGAGATTTCTTATACCTCCTTCTTTATCTTAGCCCTAATCTTGTCCTAGTCTACCTTTTTCTATTATAGTCTTTATACCTAGGCTCTAGTATTAGTCTAGGCCTATATAATTGTAGTTTAGATTAGTATATAGTCTAATCGGCTAGCAAAGGAGAGTACCTATACGCGGTACTAGCTACGAACCTAGAGGCGGCGACGTTGTCGTCGTCGATAGAGCCAAATCTCTCCTACCCGTAGCGCTACCTAGGGAGGCACTTTTAAGGCGCCCGGGTAAAAGGAGTCTAGCTCTAAGGCGACTAGCTATTTAGAAAACTATCCGGACTATCTATCGAGCCTAGCGCGGCTATAACTAGTATAGGAACCAATACCGAGTCGATAGGCTAACCTTTCTAGGGAGGGAATCTATCCTAGGGACAAGGAACTAGCGTAGTACCCTAGGACTAATTGTCCCGAAGAGAAGGGAGGAATAACTAAAGAGGAGGTTTTAATAACTACTTAAAGGAGGAGGGAATATAGAGGATAAAGTACTTAGTATACCCTATAGCCTATAGCCCCTAGGGGAGTATAGCCCTAGATTTACTCCCTAGGCCCTAGCTTTTACCCTAGAGGCACTAATACTAGTTCTAAAGGCTAGGTATCTAACATAAACTACTCCTTATACCGTATATAAGGCAGCCTATAAAGAATATCTAAGTATAGAAACTAATATAGGAAATCCAATTTCTAGTAGTATAGGTTATATAACTAGATACTAAGTAAGGGCAGGGATAGTTTATAGCTTCGTAGAGAGCTAATATAGAAGTTAACTAGAAAGTAGGAGGAATAGCAATAACCCGTATTTAAAGGGGAGGGAGGAAGGGGAGGAAAGGGATAGGGATACTATCCTATTCCCTTAACTAGATCTCCCTCCTACCTAGTTTAAAGCTACAAAGGAACGAGTTAATAAAGGATACTAAACTAGAGGAAGTAGACATAATCTAGTTAAGGCGATAGAGATATAGGGAACCTCTTAATGTTCAAAAGACTAGTATAACTAAGGGTAGGGCTTAGTATCCCTAATAGTATAATAGAGAGTAGAGGTTTTTAATACCGTACAAAACTAGTAGGGGCTTTAAGGGAGTTAGGAAGGTAGAGTAAAGGGCTTTTCCCCTCCTAAGGAAAACTAGAGATCGCTACTTGTCTAGTAGTTAGAATAGTATAGCAATAAGATTAACCTACCTATATAGTCTAATCCTATTTCTAAGTCTATCCTTATTCTATATTCCTATATATTCTATTAGATTCCTATAGTCCTAAATACTAGGTCTAAGGTCTAGTAGCTCCTAGGAGTCTCCTATATAATTGTACCTAGCTCTAGGAGTAGGTTAAGGTAGGCTTTTTCTATAATTGTAATAAGGTAGTCTACTACCTAGTATTAGTTCTAGGTATTGTTCCCTCCCTACCTAGGATAGTATAGGTTAAAGTTACCTAGTAGTATAGTCTCTTCCTCCTCTTTTCCCTAGGTTGTATCTTCTATTAGTAGGAGGATGCCTAGTGTATAGTCTCTAGTAGGGCTAGAAGGGTTATAGTAGTTTAGGATATTAATCTATCTATCTCCTATAAGGAGTCTAACTATAATTATGTCTCTAGAGTATTCCTTTATATTCTATATTTATATACTAATTTCCTTAGAGATATATATAGTAACCCTTAGATATATTACTCCTAGGAGTATAGTATAGTATCCTAGGTATACTATAGTATTCCTATTATAGGGATTAATCCATAGCTCCTAGATTGCTACTACTTAGTAGTCCTTCGGGTCTAGCTATTAGAGGAATAGGATTTAGATCTTGTCTACGCTATAGTTAGTATTATACTCTAGGATAGTAAGTTTTCCTTTACTACTATTTATCTTAGGTATTCTAGTACGCCTATATATCTTCTATTGCTTCCTAGCTTTAGCTCTAGCTTAGTTGCCCTTCCTAGTCTATAACTAGGGGAAATAGAGAGGAGATTTTGTTATTCTATGCTCTACCTACTAGGATAGTAGAGTTCGTGCCTACTAGTCTCCCTAGTAGCTTTCTTAACCTATCTTTAGTTTCTAGGTCTAGGTTTTTATTCCTAGTAGCTTTTCTCTTAGACCTAATTATTGTTTATCCTTCTAGGTCCTTAGGGTCTTTTAGGTAAGTTAGGTAGCTCTAGCTCCTAGTTACTTAGTCTCTAAATGCCCTCGCTTTTGCTATCGCTACTTGTTTTACCTTATATAATACTAACTATACTATATAGGTACCTTAGTAGTTACTACATTTCCTTAGTACTCCTTAATATTCGTCTATCCTATATAGCCCTACGCATTTTCTATATACCTATTCGGCTCTATAGTATTTTGCAATATACCTAAATTGTCTATATTGAAGGTAGTGTATAGGACTCTACTTTAGGTTAAACTCCTCTATAGTAAGGAGGATACCTTAGGATACTAGGCCTTTCTATATAATTTCCCTTACCTAAGCTAGGCTCTATATATTTAGGATAGCTAGCGAAGGAGAGTACCTATACGCGGTACTAGCTACGAACCTAGAGGCGGCGACGTTGTCGTCGTCGATAGAGCTAAATCTCTCTTACCTAGAGCGACCCTAAGAGTAGGCGCCTAGGTAAAAGGAGTCTAGCTCTAAGGCGACTAGCTATTTAGAAAACTATTCGGCTACCTATCGAGCCTAGCGTAGCTATAACTATTATAGGAACTAATACCGAGTCAATAGGCTAACCTTTCTAGGGAGGGAATCTATCCTAGGGATAAGGAACTAGAGTAGTAACCTAGGACTAATTACCCTAAAGAGAAGGGAGGAATAACTAAAGAGGAGGTTTTAAAGATTACTAGAAGGAGGAGGATATATAGAGGATAAAGCACTTAGTAAACCCTATAGCCTATAGCCCCTAGGGGAGTATAGCCCTAGACTTGCCCTCTAGGCCCTAGCTCCTATAGGGGTACTAATAATATTAGTTCTAAAGGCTAGGTATCTAACATAAACTACTCCTTATACCGTATATAAGGTAGTCTATAAAGAATACCTAAGTATAGAAGCTAACGTAGGGAGTCTAATTTCTAGCAATATAGGTTACGTAACTAGATACTAAGTAAGGATAGGAGTAGTTTATAGTTAGTAGAGAGCTAATATAGAAGTTAATTAGAAAGTAGGAGGAATAATAAAGACCTATATTAAAAGGGGAGGGAGGAAGGGGAGGAAAGGGATAGGAATACTACCCTATCCCCTAAACTAGACATCCCTCCTACCTAGTTCTAAGCTATAAAGGAACAAGTTAAGGAAAAGGATATTAAACTAGAGGAGGTAGATATAATCTAGTTAAGGCGATAGAGATATAGGGACCTCTTAATGTTTAAAGGACTAGTACAAATAAGGATAGGGCTTAGTATCCTTAATAGTATAATAGAGCGTAGAGGTTTTTAACGCCGTACAAAACCGGTAGGGGCTTTAAGGAAGTTAGGAAGGTAGAGTAAAGGGCTTTTTCCCTCCTAAGGAACAAACAAAGGATAGCTACTTGTATAGTAGTTAGAATAGTATAGTAATATAATTACTATCTATCTATATATTTAGGATAATAGAGGAGTGTATCTTATCTTCTATAACTTTTCGGCTTTTTAGCTAGGCTACCTAGGATATCTTAAGGTATAGGTAGAGTCTTCTATTCTCTTCCTAGATCTTGTAGGCCTAGTTTAGGTCCTTAGGATTAAATCCTCTAGTCCTAAAGCTATAGACTAGTATCTAGTATATTAGAGCCTCTACTTTAGTACTAGGGAGTGTCTTTTATATCTATCCTAGTTCGCTTATTAGCTTGTCTTTAGTAGGTTTAGATACTACAAAGACCCTAAGGTTACTACTCTTGAGTTTCTTAATAGCGATTACCCCTAGGTCTTTAATTCCCTATAGTATCTCTTAGTTAGTAAGGCCCTTTATTTTTTCTTACTCTTCCTATAGCTAACTCTTACTATAATTATATAACTTTCTAGGGGGATTCTCTATATACTTAGTATAGCTAGCTAGTCTTAGGAGGTAGCCTATACCTATGTTTTTAGTTTAGGTACTTTTGTAGTAGTTTAGAGGTTCTATATATAGGTTTAGAGGACGTTAATAGTATTAGTATCCTTTAGCTAGTATAGGAGCTATGTCTAGGCCTACTAAAGGAGGGAGAGGAGGGATAGGAAATCTAGGGCCTAGGGAGCGTCTAGTGCCTTTTAGATATCGTCTATAAGGGTTTAGAGGTTCTTTTGTATATTGTCGTTCGTTTTTAGCTAGTTAGGCTAGTCTTTTAGGCCTTTAGGGCCTAGTTTAGGTACTAGTTATCCCTTGGTCTAGCTTAGGGATAGAGGCTAGATCCCTTCCTTCCTCTACCTTCCCTTAGAACTACTATCGCTATTTTGTTTATAGAGAGGTATGCTTGTATCTCCTATACTCGTAGGCGCTCGCGCCTTAGCCTAGGAGTTAGGCATTTTTAAAAGTTCTTAATAGGCTAGCTATATAGCTAGCTATATTAATACTAATCCTCTATTCCTCTACTATAAGAAGACTAGTCTTAAAAGTTAAACTAGATAGCTTCTCTTCTTATTTAGACTTACTTTTCTACTAAAATGTAGCTTTATTCTACTTAGGTCTCTCCTTTTACTTCTCTAGCTACTATTAGAATATAGTTTGCTTAGCTCTTTTCTTCTTTCTTAAGGCTTGTTTAGTCTTAGATATCTATAAGACTCGTTTTGTATCTACTATAGTCTTCCTATATATAGAATACTCCTCTTTTGTCTTACGACGCTTTAGGCTCGATACGCGATTACTAGGTTTTTTATCTATATTATAGATATAGTTACTAAGCCTATAGTTGCCTTAATATAGTTACTAAGTACTACTACGTATAGTAGGTTAAGTAGTACGCTTATTACGAGCTATCTTACGTAGTTATTATAGTATATTAATATCGAAGTTTTCGTAAGGTAAGAATTAATAATATATCTATAAAATTTATATTATAACCTATACAAGGTTTCTATAGTAGTAGTAACCTAGGCGATAGATAGATACTATAGAAGGATTACTAAGTAGTACGAAAGTAAAGCTCCCTTTATATAGCTAGTAGTATAGCTAGCTTTTTAGTAACGCTTATATAATCTAGAAAAAGTCTAGGTTCCGATCTAAAATTGGTATAGGTTCTAGGATCCGAATCTATACTAATTGTCTAGTTTCTACTAAGATACTAAATTTAAATCCAATTTCTCGGATTATACCTAATCTACTAGGATATCTAAGAAAGTATATCGACTAAGGAGATATACTACTAGAAATAGAGGTATTAAGGGAACGATATATTAGATATATAGGCCAAAACCGAAAGGAGATTATTAAATACTTACTTAGATAGAAGAAGGTAGGACTAGGAGAGAATAAATAGATACGAATAGAAGCTATACTATCGAGCCTAGTAAGGATATATAATCGTTACTACTACTAGTAACTAACTAAGGAAGAATTATCGAAAGTATTAGATTAGATTAGATAAGTATACGAAACCTTACTTTATAAACGGTAGATACGCGTAGTTTTATTACGTTATTAGGTACGAGATATAACTTTATATCCTCGCGATATTAATAATAGTAGTATATCTAGACTACGATATCTATTATAGTAAATATAGGAGATCGTATAGAAGATTACAAGACTATACTATCTAGAACTAAGCTACTAACTCTAGAAGAAATACGTAATCGTATATATAACTATATTATATAAAGAGGATAATAGGATATAGCTCTAGAAGCTCCTAAAGCTCCTCTAAGCGTTATAGTAATTAATAAGAGGACTAACCTATTCGATAGGCGTTTAATATTTAAGGAACTATTACTAACGACAAAGCGGTCTTAGCTAGAGCTTAGTAATCCTAAAATACTAAAGTAAGATAAGAATAAATAGAAGATAAGCGTAGCTTAGTCTAGCGATAAAGTTACTAAATAGAAGAGCGTAGCTTAGTCTTTTAATAAAGTAGAACTAAAGGATTTCCTTTAGGAGTCTTTAAGTAATAAGGAACTTTATAGAGAGACTATATTAGTAATTACTTTAGCTACGAAAAAAGATATCTCTATAGGAAGTTAGGTCGTAATATCTAGTAATCTCGACCAAGTAGACTAAGAAGAAGTATAAGAAGCTAATACCTAAGCTAGATAGTATTCCGAGATCCCGAGTAACTAAGGCTAAACTTAGAGGCCTAACTAAGCTATAGAAGAACCAACGCGTCTATAGATTACGAGAATTTAACGAGTTACGATCTACGAGTTCGTATTAAGAGAAACTTTATCTACCTCCTAGCTAACGACTAGGGCTACCTAAATAAGCTAGACCTAGCCTAGGTTACTAAGATTAAGTAACTAAGTAAGGAAAAGGTTACTAATTAGGATACGAAGATTGGCTATTAAGACGAGAACTAACTACTAGCCGATATCTTAGTAATATAGGTATAAGTAGTATAGACTAGTAAAATAGCTTATTAAGTCCTCCTTATAAAATAGGTAATAGCGAGGAGCTTACTAGAAGTATATAAACCGACTATAGTATATACTAGTAGCCTATATAAAGGAATCTCCTATAATAGAGACTAATCTAACTAACTAAGACGTAACCGAGACTAAGACTAAGCCTAAGCTAGGCTTCCTAACGGATTTGTATATAGCTATAAGCTATATTAGTACTTAGATAGAGATACTTAGGGAAACCGAATAGTTTTAAAATATAGCTATATAGACTAACGAAGCCGATCTAGACTAATACTACTTCGTGATCGACTAGAAGTATCGTCGTAAGTAGCGCTTAGTATACTTAATAAATAAGCTATATAATAAGGAGCTTACGTGTATTATTAAAGAAGAAGTTATTAACTAAGTATAAAGTAATATACTTCGTAAGAAGATTACGGCTATAAAGGATATTAAAAAAGAACTAGAAGAGTAATATAAGCTATAGGCTAGTCGAGCTATCTTGGCCTATAAGGGAATAGACAAGACTAAGGAGCTAACTAGTAGCGAGACTAATACTAAGGAAGAGAGCGAGTAGAGTAACTAGTACGAGAATATACCTTTTTTTATTTACTAGTAGATCTAATAAGGAACAATATACGGTAGGAAGTAGGGGGGAACCTATAACCAATAATAATTAATGACTTATAGGCTCCTACTTGTATCTAGACTAAACTCTCTACTCTACTAAATCAACCAACTTACTACAATCATAACAAGCCACACGCGCAAAGACCCAGTGTAGCATATACCTGTGAAAGATCTGCAAAATGCCGTAGGAGGTAATGGATAGCCACTGAGGCCATGTATCATTACGCTTGTATCAATGTTGCAACTTTTCTGTACCTGTAGACCATGATCGATGAGAATCTTCACGCTCTAAACGCCCATCGCTAAATCGCAGCAGAAACTAGACAGATTCAAACCTATCGCGCAAGTACTCGATTCTCGTATATTTCGAATTTTGTCGTAACTGTGGTCCATATCTTATAACAAAGACCGGAATCGGCGCAAGTGTCAGGCTCAACGCCGCCAGAACTGTAAATGCGAGCCCATATCCCAGTTTCTCAACCAGAGGTTCTGTGGCCAAGGGCAAGAAAGTTCCCGTCAGACAGCGGGTGACAATCACGGCAGTCATGGCTGAAGCAGAATAGAGTCCAAAGGCGTCGACGACATAGTTCATCAAAGGTAAGAACCCCAGCATCATGCACGCTCCCATGACTGCAACTGCAGTAAGCATGACCCAGAGCGGCAAATTCGCCTGTGCAGTCCAGCCGTAGAACAAGACTGCGAATGGCAAGGTGAAGCCGCCGACGATCACCATTGGGAGGCGATACTCTGGCTTGCCTGCACCTTTGCCACATGTGTCGCGGAGTCGAATGTAAATCCTGTCAAGTAATTGGTTGCAAAGGGTGACGCTCACGATCGAGCCGACACTGAATGCCATAAATGATGCGCCAGACATCGCAGGTGACAGCTGGTATACTTCCTCCAAGATGTCCGGGAGTGTGGTCGACATGACATAGAAGTACGTGAATACCACAGAGCCGAAAAGACTCATGGCCTGGAGAACGCCAGATCCGAAGAGGACGACCGCGGGCCGCATGATTGACTCCCATATAGACGTTTTATTATGGCCGTTCAATTCAAGCACTGTCTGAAACGAGCTGTTGCCTGTTTCCATCCTGAGCTTCGCCGCTCTACGCTCCAGGATGGGCACTTTGAAGGTCTCCCGGAAGCAAGTCAAGAAGACAATTTCACAGAGTCCAGCAATCGAAGCAGAAATCCAAAGGACTGCTTTCCATCCAAGATTCTCGGCAATGACTCCTGCAAGAGCAGGTCCGATCGCACCACCGAGCAGAGGTGCGACCATGATCAGACTCATTGCTGTACCTCGCTGTTCGGAGATGAACATGTCTCCAACGATGGCCGGATTCAGAACGTTGCTTGCCACAGCCAATCCAGTTGAGAAGCGTGCGAAAATGAGAACCAAGGAATTTGGCGAAAGTGCCGCGAGAATAGTAGCTGCAATGAATAGCACGTTCGCTCCATTCATGACAGGATATCGTCCGAGCACTTCTGAGAGAGGTGCGATGAAAAGTGGTCCTGCAGCCTCACCAAGCTCCCATATTGTGACCAGAAGTACACTCGAAGATTTGCTAGCATGTCCGTCGAGATCGGCAACGATGTGACTTGCTACCGGGACCACTGATATGCATGTAAAAGTCCTATTCCACAGGCTTAGTCTTGCCTCCGCTCTGCTTGGGGCCCGTGCTTTCACACTTACACTGTGAATGCAGTCAAAGCAAGCAGAGCAACTATGCACCACTTGTAAGCATTTGGCCAGTCAAGCGGATTCTCTGGATCGCCATTGGGATCGAAATCAACGACGTTCTTCGAGCTTGCGTCATAGACTTGTGAAAGTCGACGTTCGTTTCGCAGTAACGGTGATGTCTCGTCCGCTGCCATGTGGGATGTCAACGACACGGATAGTGTGCTGGAGCTCCAGTGTAGCAAATGTCGGGCAAAGTGAGGTTGGGAGGAATTGGTACTAGAATAAATATCGGCCGGCGGCAAGCTACATCCACAATGCTTGTCCAGACTAACAAAGTTCTGCTATCTATAGCGTACTGTAAAGTAATAGGAATCGTGTTTTGGAGATTCTTTCTGCAGAAGCCTTGGAATGGCGCCACCACTGTTAGTAAGTCGACTTGCTCACGTTCGCAAAGGCAAGTCGGCTACCATACATGCACTTATGCATGCATCGGACCAAAGGTGTTGTGAGAAATCACTGCCGTCGGAAGAAAATGAAGCGTCAGATGTCCTCGAGACGGAAGTGCCTAGAACCAGAATACCCTAGCACCTATGTAGCACCTAGCACCTAGCACCTAGCAACCTAGTATAGTAGGAAGTCTTCGTTCCGTTACGCAAGATCTGCGAGTCTCAATCATTGGCCGGCTATGTTCGGTCTTGGCCTCGTAGACTAATTGATATTCTATTGGCTCGTACATACTATGCTTTGCCGGAAGGTTGAGACTGCCAAGAAGTGGAGAGCACTACCGCATTTTTCCTAGTAAATCGGGCATTTCGTCCTCTAGTCGACCTATTACAATACTACTCTTAAAAGTAGTCTTTATATTAATAGTATAGCCGTTAAATATATAGTAGTATGAATTCTTATATTACTATACTATTCTATCTATTAGATAAGTAGCTATCTCTATTTATCTTTAAAGATAAAAGCCCTTAGTCTAGGGCCTCTAGTATAAAACCTTTATCTCCTTCTTATTATATAGGATTCTATTTCTATCTTTCATTTCTAGTTTAGTTTTAGAATATAGAGAGAATCTCTATAGCTTCTTTCTTTTACTAAGTTTCTATTTCCTATTTCCTTTCCTCTTCCTTCTCTAGTTCCTTCCTTATAAGAGAGAACTACTCTAAGAGCTCCTTCCTAATTATCTATCTAGTTAACTTATTTAAGATTCTCTTAGTCTATATAATCTCTTACTATAATAATCCTATCTTCTAGAGAAGTTAATTTCTTATCTCTTATCTCTTTAGATAGAGAAGTATTATATACTTAGATATCTAAGCTCTATATCTATATATATACTCTAGTATCTTGTCTAGAACTCTCCTTTTTATAAGGTATATATTTAGACTAATATATTTAGTCCTAATTAGTATTACTATTATACTTTACTTTCTAGACTATTTTTAATATAGTTCTCTATCTCTTGTTCCTTCTTACTAGACTATAGGGAGTTGTTAGCCCTATTAGGATACTTGTCGTCTTCTAACTTAGTTCTTCTACTAAGTATTCTACTTCTAATGTATTTACTATAATCTAGGTATTATTCCTTCCTATTAGATATAGTCTCTAGTTTATCTATAAATTAGTACTATAATCTCTCTCTATCTTATCTTTAGATCCTATATCTAGGCTAGGCCCCTTTCCCTTCTATGTTCCCTTTAGATCTACTTATATCGCTCTTAAATTTACTTAGTAATAGGTTTATTATCTATCTTAATAGACTATTGTCTTATTATCTCTTATATATATAGATAGAGAGGAGTAATGTATATTTTCCTTTAGAGGACTCCTTCTATAATACTCTTATATACTTCTATAATATATCTAAGTACCTAGTTTTAGATCCTCTCTAGTAGTAGGAAAGTTCCCTTTCTATACCTAGATAGTCCTTCTAGTATTATCTAGTCTTTAGTCCTATATATTATTATAGGCCTTATAATAGCTATATATAAGTATCTTACCTTCTAAAAGGATACTTCCTATATAGATCTATATAGTCTTTAGAGTAAATATATCTAGAATATACCTTTCTCTACTACTTTCTTAATATATAGGTCCTTTTATAGCTTAGAATTAGACGTCCTAGTAGGTTAGATACAATCCGAGAAATTGGGTCTAGGTTCGGTTTCTTAGTAGGAACTAGACGATTGGTTTAGGTTCGGGTTCTAGGATCTATACTAATTTTAGGTTAGAACCCGGACTTTTTCCGGGTTCTATAAGCGTTACTTAAAAGACCGGCTATACTACCGGCTATATAAAGGAAGCTTTACTTTTCTACTACTTAGTACTCGTTCTATAGTATCTACGTATCGCCTAGGTCGCTATTGCTATAGAAACCTCGGATAGGTTACGTTATAAATTTTAAAGCTATATTACTAATTCTTACCTCGCGAAAACTTCGATATTAAAATCCTATAATAACTACGCAAGATAGCTCGCGATAAGCGTATAGCTTAATCTACTATCTATAGTAGTACTTAGTAACTATATTAAGGCGACTATAAGCTTAGTAACCGTATCTACGACGAGGATAATAAACCTAATAATCGTATACCGAGCCTAAAGCGTCGTAAGACAAAAGAGGCGTATTCTACGTATAGGAAGACTATAGTAGACGTAAAGCGAGTCTTATAGATATCTAAGACTAAACAAGCCTTAAGAAACAAGAAAAGAGCTAAGTAAACTATATTCCGACGATAGCTAGAGAAGTAGAAGGAGAGACCTAAGTAGGATAAAGCTATATTTTAGTAGAAAAGTAAGGCCGAACAAGAAGAGAAGCTATCTAGTCTAAGACTAGTCTTCTTATAGTAGAGGAATAGAGGATTAGTATCGCTATAGCTAGCCGTATAGCTAGCCTTATTGAATTCATTATTAATCGAATACTAATATAATCTAGGAAAGAGATTAAGGTAAAGGACAAAGAGG
>LFZO01000408.1:0-36554 GCA_001578225.1 Pseudocercospora musae | reverse complement strand
AAAACTTGGAATAGATTCCGGCTCTATAAGGCTAATAACTTCCTCAAGTCCTTCCTAACTATATACTAACAAGTTAGGGTATTGGTAGTACTAAGTACTAAGTCTAAGGCTTATCTAAAGGTACTCAAAACTTAGGCTTATCTATTCCCTTTATACTTTCTAAGTATGCCTTACTAGGTTCTTTTATAGCTTATATATATAGGGCTTCTTTGTACAATGTATGTAGGTCTACCTCGAGTCTCCCTCTCCTATTTTGCCTCTTCCTTCTAGGACTAGACTTATAGGTCTAGGGGTAACCTATACTACTTTAGTCTTTCTACCTTATAGTTACAAACCCGGGCTTATAACCTGTCGAGCTAAGGAGGGCCGATAGGTATAAATGGATCATAAACTATAATAGAAGCTATAAGGAATAGTAGGGGCTAAAGTAGGAATAGTAAGTATATTATTATTATCTATAGGTTAGAGTTTAACCTAAAAGGTATTAGCTTGGATTAGTTACATGATTATCATTATGTAATCCAGTCTACTTGGCATCCCCTACTAGGTAACTAACTAGACTACATATTCTAACAAGTACTAATAAAAGATTATCTAGACTACTATATTCTATACGCGGAATACCGACGTAGAAAGGGTTCTATAACTCGTAACTAGTTAGTAGCCTATCTCCGGTACTAGTTAATAGCCCTATATAAGAATTCCTATATCCTAATAGGATTATTAGAAGAGGAACTTCCTATATCTATAGTAAAATTTACGGAATTCCTCTATCTAAAATAGGAATATCTAATTAAGTATTTTAAGCTATATACCTTCCTTATTCGCTCTCTTCTCTAGATATATAGTTTTAGAGAATATCTAGATCCTTAAGGTTAACTAATACTACTCGAATATAGTCCTTAAAAATATATATCTCTAGATATATATTAGGTAAAGCTAGATAAAGAGGATATAGATAAGTATAGAAAGGCTTATCGGTAGTATAACTATATTAATAATTAAGATACTCTTAACTATAGTAACTTAGATAGTAAGAATCCGAAATCTAAATTAGAATTTAGAGAGGATAAACTTCTAGATAAGGTCTATAAATTAGAAGAAGCGAGAAAGAAGTCTTAAACTACTAGAAAAGCGAAAAACTAGAATACTCGAAGATAAGAAGAGAAAGTAGAGAAGAAGAGAGTAAAAGTAGTAGTAAAGGAGGTTTACGATAAAGCTTAGCGAAAACAAGTTTAAAATATTACGAATCGTAAAGTATAAGCTAGCTCCGCTAAATAGATAGTAGAATTATTAGGAGATAATAAAGAGGAGGACGATAAAGATAAGGAAGAGGATAATCTCTATCTATAGATTAAAGATACAATAGAAGAGGAGTAAGATAGTTAGAAGGTAACCTCTAAAGAAGAAAGAGATATAGAGTTTATAACTATAGAGTAGTACCTTAAGGAGCTAAAGAAGGCCTCTCTAGTATCTAAGAAGTTTAAATTAGTCTACGACCTAAAAGAAGTCTCCTACTTCGAGGATAGTAAGTACTATATCGATATAGAAGAGAGAGATAAGTAAGGTTATATAAAGGAAATCTATATAGAGATAGATAAAGAAGGAAAGATCTTAAGTATAGAATAATAGTTTAAAGCGGAGAAGAAGCTCCTATATCCTAATATAAGAGAGGAAGTTTTAATAGTCTATAATAAGGTTCTATAGTCTAGAAAGAAATCTACTAAATCTAAGATCTAAGGATTAAGTACTAATAAGAATTAGTAGATAGATCGGAGAGATATAGTAGCTAGTAGTACTCTATACTATTATACTCTAGAGAAGATAGATATAGAACTATAGATATTCGCTTTCTTAGATAATAATTTAAGAAGACCTAAGGCCGATAATCTAAACTCCTATACGAAGGCTAATAGAACTCTAGTAATATATAGCTAGAGGGTAGTATTATAAGAAAGGAATAGCGTAGGATAATTCGGTAAAACTACTAACTTAGAGTAGTTAAATAAAACTAGAGGCTTTAATCCTTTTAATCGAGATATATAATTTCCTCTTATTATTAGAGTAGTAATACTCTACGCTATTAAATAGGGAGTAGTAATAGTAAAGGATTTAAATATAGAAAGAATAAGCTATATCTAGTAATTACTATAGACGGCTATAGAGACTATTCTAATCTACTAAGTTAAACTCGAGTAATAGATAAACGAATAGAGAGGATTAATTAATATTCGAGTTAATTACTATCGTACGAGAGCTCTAGATATAAGAAGAATAGCCTACAAACTAGACTCCTAGAATTAGAAATATTAAGAGTTTATTAAGAGAGAAGATATCTAAGGAGTTCTATTAGAGAAAGGAATTGAAATTCCTACTAATTTAACTATCTAACTATCTATAGAGTTTAAAGTACCTAAAGGTACTTCGAGCGCTATAAGATTAGCCTTAGATTAGGATAGATAGGCAAAAGCGATTAAGGATAAAATATAAGGTATAATCTCTACTAAGATACCTATACCGACTCTTAAATAGACTACTAGAAAGATATACTTAGGATTAGATAAATCTACTAAGAATAGCTTAGCTAAACTATCTACTAAATCTCTTACCTAACGGAAACTAGCTAAGAGAAAGTCTACTAGCGGTAATATAGAATAACCTTCTTCTATAAAGAAATTAAAGCCTTTAGATAAAGGAAAAGATAAAGAGAAAGTCTAAGCCTAGGTAAATAGATAAGATAATATATTATAGTAATAGACTATATATTGGTATCTTACTTTCTAATTCGAGGTTACGACTATAGCTATAGGATAGTAATAGATATAAGAAGGGCTCTTCTAGGAAAGTCTAGAAGAAACTATAATAATCCTAATTCTAGAGTTAAAAGATACTTAATCTAGTTAGCTACTCTAGAGTACCGATCTATCTACTATATACTCTTAATTATTTATAGCTATACTTTAATTTAGAATATCTATTTTCGGAATTTAAGAATATAGATTCTAGAAGCGACTTATTACCGATAATAGATAATATACTACTATACTATTTTCGAGATATTAGAGAGCTATATATACGCTCTAATCCTTCTCTTTTATTTAAGATTTCTAATATAATATCTATATTAGAGAGTTGCTTTAGGAGATAAGAGGATAGACTAGGGCTTCTAAAGGAATATAACGACTCTTACTACGAAGGGAGAATATCTACTCTATTCTATACTATGTCCTATAATAGTTGTAAGTACTCTACAAGTATTACACTTAAGGAGTAGGAGGATAGAATGTTAGCCTCGGAAAGGGCATACCCCTAGTAGCTTAGCATGACAGTGGTTACTTACTACAACAACCCTTCTATAGACATAACAATAACAACACCATTATGAAGCCAAACGAGTCACCATAACACCCACAGCATCATCTTACCCTCGCTGTGCCAACCAGTTTGCGTTGCTCGGGGCAGTGGCAGAGTGGCCAGAGAGTTTACGTCTCAGAGAAGGTTGAGTGCCGTCCAAGTTCAGCATGGTAGAGGGGTCATGTCGAGAGCTTCCGGGGAAAGCTCGACAGTGTTTCGGGACGTTCAGGACAAGGACCTTCTAGACGGCGTAGTCGATCGCACGTAGCCAAGACTGCAATAGGTAGTGCATATGCCAGAATTTCTAAGCGGAAGGCAGAACGGCAGAAGATGATGCAGGGTGCGTCCTGGTCGACGGAAAAGTGCGCGCTGCCACCTGCTTGGAACACATGATAGTCCTGTGCTGGGGCAGGTGGACCGAGACAATTGGTGAGCGTATGATCCAGACCAAGCTCTTGCTGGCAACCATTCTAGTCCATGATATCTCAAGGCATTCTCAATCTGTGAACCCATCTTCAGACCCGCTAAAAAAAACTCGTCGTCGTACTGTTACAGTGCTCAAGCAGAACACTCGTCGAGAACTGCTGAAATGTGGCAGCTATTGAATGGTACGCAGCCGCCACAGGTATCTTGTTGGATCCATTCCCATGTCGTCGCCTCCCATCTCTTTACAACACCTCGTCCATGCCAGTGTCGCCGCCGTTGGTAGCGGCTGGCTGAGCGGCGCCGTTGGCAGGCGCAGCTTCGCCGCTGCCGAAGTAGTCCTGCATCTCTGCGTCCAGCTCTTCGGTTGTCTTCGGCTTTGGTCGACCTGCGCGACCCGACTTGGCCTTCTTCTTGCCAGCCTTGCTGGCTGGACCAGCACCATTCGTTGCTGCCTTTGGTGCTTCCTTCTTCTTATCCTTGGCAGCGTTCTTGGGTTGACCACTGTGGCATTGGTCAGTTATGGAAATCAAAAGAAGGCAGACTGGAAGGCCCTTACGAGACTCGATCCTTGAGTGGCTTCGGGGGTTGTGGAGCAGGAACGCTGTTAGCGCTCAACAAAACTTCGACCTACACGTTCATTAGTTACCGCAAACATCTCCGCGTCAACCATTTAGACTCACTCGCATCGCGCGTCCGTCGACCTTGGTGCCATCGAGTCTAACAGCGTCCTGGGCGGCGGTTGGCTTGCTGAAAAAGACGGTCGCCGAGCCGCGACTGCGTCCATTTGGTCCGTAATTGACGATGACTCTTTTCACTGGAGCAACAGAAGAGCTGAAGTATTCCTGAACAAATCCGTGTTAGTCGTCTTCTGTGCACGCGCCTCGGCCTACGAAGCCACGCTCTGGAAATGTAACGCCCTGAACCAAGAAAAGAAAACGGCAGGTGAGTCCGACGCATGTGGTCCGGCAGTGGTGGTATCAAGAGGGCAAGCAGCTGTCGTAATGGCACTCTCCGCGACTGTCGAAATCATCCACCTTGAGCTAGATGGTATCTCTTTCCCTCTTCTAGTCAAGCTGCTGCAACAGCATGCGCACCCTCAAGCGAAGGTTGAGCTTGTTGAGTCTGTTGTCCAAGTGGTGCATCGCGTGACGACAGCCGAGCTGCGTTGACCATGGTCCCTCTCGTGGCCTTGCGCTCTTGACTGGTACATAGTATCTTGCTGCTTGCCCTCTGAATACTGCCACTGTGCATTCGTCTGCACCTCAAAGCGCGCGCCGTTTGCCAGACAGGCGGCTGTCGAGGATTTTACGCAAGACAGATTCCAAATTGTCGTCGCTCAGAACGCGCTAGGCAGTGCTTCATGAAGCACCCAGCCACGGAGCCGAGACCATAACCTTACCAACCCGCAGGTTCAGGTCTTCATCATAGGCGAAAGCCATTCCATACTCCATATAGTTGTTGTCCACAACTCATACGATCGAAATGAGGCGAAAGAGCCTTAGCGTATGGCCTGTCCGGTCAACGTACCTTGATCATCGCCTCAGTCACGTCCTCGGGCAGGTTGGAAACTGAAATCTTGCTGTCACCAGTTGGTGCAGGCGCGGTTGGTGCCTTGATTGGCTTGGCAGCCTTGGTCTTCTTCTGGACGCCGCCAGATGGTGCAATGACAGCAGTGGTAGCTGCCTTGGATTTGATGGCAGCCTTGCGGCCTGGAAGTCGGCCGCGACCGCGGCGGCCCTTCTCGGAGGCTGGACGGTCCTTCATGATCTGGTCGAGAGATCGGTCGAGTCCAGACATTTCGACGGTTGTTGTGATGTTGTTGACGGGTTGGTGCAAGCTGTGAATTGTTGTCGGGAGTGAGGTTTCCTTCGAAGCGCGCAGTAATGTCGGGCGCGTGGTCGGCGAAAGGAATAGAAGTGCTTGATAAGTAGCTGAAGAGTAAGCGCTGTCGCAGAATGGCAAAAAGTTCGGAAGATGAGTTGGTGAACCGGCAGTCAACAAGTATTGCGCAGGTCGAGAGCGACGAGGCTGTGTGAGGGCAACCTGGCAGGTGCGCGCGCGCTCTTGTAGTTGGCGGAAGTCGGCCTTGATTTGATGTCAAGGCGCGGCTGTCGAAAGTGGCAATGGCGCGTCAAGCGGAGTGACGGGCGCTGAGATGAGGGAAGACGTCTCGTGGAGCGCTGTGGATGTTGATGTCCTGGGAAGAGAGACAGAGGACGCGATGCCAGCTGATGAGACAGCGAAAGAAGGAGACCGTCGGCGGCGGGATCTGCCGACGCTAAACACGGTGGCTGGATCCGGAACTTGCAGAACGACTTCACGGCTGCAGCAAACATCATGCTCCGGCTTCACGTTGCCATCCTTCCTGTGAGAGCCTCATATGAGACCTTTCGATCGCACGCGTTGATCAGCTCCCATCGACGAATCAAAAAGTTCCTCCAGTCAAGCAAAATTTCGGTCGTGTGCTCTTCCACCATGCTAGGAAGTGTTGTGGACCACGGTCGCGTTCCAAGACTGGCAGCTTGCTGGAATTCCGAGCTAGAGACGAATAGACATTAGAGGGATTTCGCCGCACCTACGACCGGTTGGGGAATGCCGCTCTAGCGCTTCTAATTAGTTGAATAGACAGGTAGTATATGCTTTTATATAGGCCTTTAGAGCGACCGCTCTAGCGCTAGAGTAGTTATAGTATTAGTCTAGTTATTAGATAGTAGTAAAGTTAATAATAAATATATAGATAGTTTATTATTCTATTCTAGAGCTATCTAGCCTATATATTATTATTTACTAAGAATCTAAAGAAGATATAGAAGCTAGCTAGATAGACTAGAAAAGAGATAGACTAAAGGAATTTCCTTCTATAATTCCTAGAAATTAGGAATAAGAATAGTATAATATAAATAGAAAACTAAGAAAAGATAGAAGTACTAGCTTAATACTTCTTTCTAGAGCTAAGGAAAGCTAATTTAGAAGATATATAAAATATATTCTATCTAATAGTAAGACTATTTTTAATAGAGAAAGTAGTTATACTAGAAGAACTCTAGAAGATACTTAATAGGCTTCCTAAGGGTAAAGCCCTAGAACCTAACTAGATCCTTAATCTAATACTTAAAGAATATAGATAGGAACTTAGATTCCTACTATATAAGTTCTTTATAGTATATCTATAATAAGGATACTATTCTAAATTCTTTAAATACTCTATAATAGTTATTTTAAAGAAACTATAGAAACCGGACTATACTAAGCTAGAAGTATATAGACCTATAGTACTACTAAACACTCTAGTAAAGATTCTAGAGACTATTATTATAAGAAGAATAAATAAAGAGATAGAAGAAAGGAACCTCCTTTCTTAATCCTAGATAGAAGTAAGACTAGAAAGATCTACTATATTAGCCCTAGAGCTAATAATAGAATAGATCTAGATAGTCTAGAGAATAGATCTATTAATAGTAGTATTAATACTATATCTAGATATATTAGAGATATTCGATAATATATTATACTAATAACTAATATATAGTATTAGTATTACGATTACGGCCTAGTTAGCCTATTTATAGGCCTAGTTAGCCTATCTAGAGTCGAAATAGGCTAAGAAGGGCCGGGATAGCCTATCTTAGTCTATAGATATATATCTTCTCTTATACTACGATAGTAATAATATATCTAACTCCTAGGCTAAGGCGCTAGTGCCTATAAGTATAGGAGATACGAGTATACCTCTCTAGAAACAATACTACGATAGTAGATCCGAGGAAAGGTAGAGGAAGGGAGGGATCTAGCCTCTATCCTAAAGCTAGACTAAAGGCTAACTAATACCTAAACCGGGCCCTAAAGGCCCGAAAGAATAGCCTAATTAGCTAAAAACGAATAGAAATATCTATAAGAATCTATAAACCCTAATAGAAGATATCTAAAAGATACTAGATACTCCCTAGGCCTTAGACTTCCTATCCCTCCTCTCCCTCCTCTAGTAGGCCTAGACCTAGCTCCTATACTAATTAAAAGATACCGATACTATAAACATCCTCCGAACCTATCTATAGAACCTCTAAACTACTACGAAAATACCCGAACCGAGAATATAGGTATAGACTACCTCCTAAGGCTAGCTAGCCTTACTAAGTATATAGAGAATTTCCCTTAAAAGTTATATAATTACAATAAGGGTTAGCTATAAGAAAGAGTAAGAAAAGATAAAAGGCCTTACTAACTAGGAAATACTCTAAGGACTAAAAGATCTAGGGGTAATTACTATTAAGAAACTTAAGAGTAGTAATCTATAGATATTTATAGTATCTAAACCTACTAAAGACAAGTTAATAAATAAACTAGGGTAGATATAGAAGACACTCCCTAGTACTATAGTAGAGGCTCTAATATACTAGGTACTAGTCTACGGCTTTAGGCCCGTAGGATTTAACTCTAAGAACCTAAGCTATATCTATAAGATCTAGAAAGAAAACGGAAGACTCTATCTAAATCTTAGGATATCCTAAGTAGCCTAGCTTAAAAGCCGAAAGGCTATAGAAGGAAAGATACACTTCTCTATTATCCTAAATATATAAAGCTTAGCTTAAGTAAAGGAAATTATATAAAAAGGCCTCGTATCCCTAGGTACCATTTTTACTATAGAGGAATTTAATCCGAAGTAGAGACCTATATAATACCTAAAGTATAGACAATTTAGATATATTACAAAGTACTATAGAGCCAAATAGATATATAGAAAATACGTAGGACTATATAGAATAGACGAATACTAAGGAATAATAAGGAAATATAGTAACTACTAGGATACCTATATAGTATAGTTAGTATCGTATTAAGTAAAATAAGTAGCTATTATAAAAGTAAGGGCTTTTAGAGACTAAGTAACTAAGAGCTAGAACTACCTAACCTATCCTAAAGATCCGAAGGATCTAGAAGGATAGACAACTATTAGGTCTAAGAGAAAAGTTAGAAGTATAAGCCTAGATATAGATATAGACGAAAGGTTAAGGAGACTATTAGGGAGACTAATAGGCACAAACTCTATTACCCTAGTAGGTAGATTATAGAATACTAAGATCTTATCCCTATTCCTCCTAGCTATAGGCTAAGAAGGATAACTAGACTAAAACTAGAGCTAGGAAGCGATAGAAGATATATAGGCATACTAGAACGCCTAAAATAGATAGTAGTTAGAGGAAACTTACTATCCTATAGTACAATACTAACTATAGCGTAGACAAGATCTAAATCCTATTCCTCTAATAGCTAGATCCGAAAGAATACTAGGTAATAGCAATCTAGGAACTATAGATTAGCCCTAGTAATAGAAACATAGTAGTATACCTAGGATACTATACTATACTCCTAGGAGTAGTATACCTAAGAGTTACTATATATGTATCTAAAGAAATTAGTATATAAACATAGAATATAAAAGAATACTCGGGAGATATAATTGCAATTCGCCTCCTTATAGGAGAAAAATAGGTTAATATCCTTAACTACTATAACCTATCTAGCCCTACTAGAGACTACGCCCTAGGTATCCTCCTACTAGTAGAGAAGGCAACCTAGGGAAAAGAGGGAGAAGAGATTATCCTATTAGGGGATTTCAATCTATACTATCCTAGATAGGGAGGAAACAATGCCTAGAACTAATATTAGATAGTAGACTACCTTATTACAATTATAGAAAAGGCCTACCTTAACCTACTACTAGAGCTAGGTACGATTATATAGGAAACTCCTAGAAGCTATTAGATCCTAGATCTAGTATTTAGAACTATAGGAATCTAATAAAATATATAGGAATATAGAATAAGGATAGACTTAGAAATAGGATTAGACTATATACTAATCTAGACGATAATCCTATAGGCTTAGATTAGTACTAAAGCCTAGATATAAAGACTATAATAGAAAAAGGTAGACTAGGACAAGATTAGGGCTAGGGTAAAGAAGGAGGTATAAGAAATCTCTACTAGAGTAATAGATATACTATAATAGCTCGATACGATAGTCTAGGAGGTCTAAGAGATACTTACTAAGATAATCTAAGAAAACATCCCGGAGGCTAAACTATCTAAATATACTAAGATAACCTAGTTAAAGGAGTATAGTAAAGTAGTAAAAAAGATAAGATATCTAAAGAGAAAATAGAGCTAAGAAAGAATAGAAGGGAACCTAGTAGTATACCTAGTAGCCTTATAGGCTAAAGGTAGGCAAATTAGAAAAGATAGGAACCTAGGCTAGAGAGACATAGTTAAAGAGATTACTAAGGACCCGAATAGGATCTAGAAACTAGCTAGGTAGGCTAGGGAAGGGATAGGACAAAGGTATCCCCTTCTATAATTCCTAGAGCTTAAGGACAAGGATAGTACAATATAGATAGAAAACTAAGGGAAAGTAGAAGTACTAGCCTAATACTTCTTCCTAGAGCCGAAGGTAGCTAACTTAGAAGATATACAAAACACATCCTATCTAAGTCTATTCTAAATAGAGAAAGAGATTAGAATAGGGGAACTCTAGAGGATACCTAATAGGCTCCCTAAGGATAAAGCTCTAGGACCTAACTAGATTATTAACCTAATACTTAAGGAATATAGATAGGAACTTGGACCTATACTATACAAGTTCTTTATAGTATACCTATAATAGGGATACTACCCTAAACCCTTTAAATACTCTATAATAGTAGTCTTAAAGAAACTATAGAAGCTAGACTATACTAAACTAGGAGTATATAGACCTATAGTACTACTAAATACTCTAGGAAAGGTCCTAGAGGCTATTGTTATAGAGAGAATAAGTAAAGAAGTAGAGGCTAGAGATCTCCTTTCCTAATCCTAGATAGGAGCTAGACTAAGAAGGTCTACTATATTAGCCCTAGAGCTAATAATAGAATAGGTCTAGATAGTCTAGAAAACGGACCTAACAATAGTAGTATTAATACTATACCTAGACATATTAGGAGTATTTAATAATATATTATACTAAAGACTAATATATAATATTAGGATAAAAGTATATCTACGGTATATTATATAGTTTATCTAGTTATTCCTCTAGGATAGGATAATATGCCTTAGACTTAGAGAATATATAGATTAGACAAGGCCCTAAACAACTAGAATACTATAAGGATTAACCCTCTTACTAATCCTATTCCTATTCTTTGTATCTATACTCCTTCCTAATCTAGAGGGCAAGGGAACTATAGTAATAGGATTTGTAGATAACTCTAATATCCTCGTATATAGGAAAACTATAGAAGGGAACTATAGAAAGCTAGAGATAGTATATAACAAATATATATAATAGGTAGCTAAATACGGGGCTACCTTTATACTATAGAAGTACTAACTAATCTACTTTACTAGGAGTAGAACAAGATACAACCTACAAGCTATAGTTAATATAATAGGGTTTAAGGATAGACCTACTCTATCTCTCCGACTACTAGGAGTTTAGATAGACTCGAAACTATAGTAGGGCCTATATATTAAGAAAGTAGTAGAGAAAGGTATATCCTAGATATCCTTACTCTAGAGGCTATATAAATCTATATAGGGAGTATTATTCTAGAAGGCGAAATATCTATATATAGCTATAGTAAGACCTACAATAATATATAGAGCTAAAGTCTAAATAATACTAGAAGGAGTGCCTAGATATAGAAAAAGGGCTACCCTAGGGCTAGAAAAGATCTAAAACTAGGTACTAAGATATATTATAGAAGTATATAAGAGCGTAGTAGAAGGGATCCTTTAAAGGGAAACACAAATCCTACCTATCTCTCTATATATATAAGAGATAGTAAGACAATAATTAGCTAAGATAGAGGATAAGCTAGTTACTAAGTATATCTAGGAGAGGTATAAAAAGGTCTAGAGGGAATATAGGAGGAATAGGGGCATAGCCTAAGTATAAGACCTAAAGATAAGGTAGAGATAGATAGTAGAATAGGTTAGTAGATAAACTAGGGAATATATCTAATAGGGAGGAATAATACCTAAGTATTAGTAGATATACTAGAAATGGAATATATAATAGGAAAGCTAAGTTAGGAAAAGATAGGTATCCTAATAGGGCTAACAACTCTCTATAGCCTAGTAGGAAGGACTAAAAGGTAAGGAAATATACTAAGGATAGATAAGGAAACAAAGTATAATAGTAACCCTAATTAGGACTAAACACATTAGCCTAAATACATACCTAATAAGGAGGAGGGTCCTAGGCAAGACACTAGAGTATATATATAGATATAGGGCTTAGATATCTAAGTATATTATACTCTTCTATCTAGAGAGACAAAGGATAAGGAACTAACTTATCTAAAGGATAGGGTTATTATAGTAGGAGCTTATATGGACTAAGAGAGGCCTAAATAAAGTAACTAGGTGGATAATTAAGGAGGGTCTCCTAGAATAGTTCTCCCTTATAAAGGAAGAGCTAGAAAAGGAGGAGGAGGAAGATAGGAAGTAGAAATAGGAGCCTAGTAAGAGGAAGGAGCTATAGAGATCCTCTCTATATCCTATAGCCTAAATAGATACTAAAGGTAGGGATAGAATCCTATAAAGTAGGAAGGAGATAAAGGGTTTTATACCGGAGGCTATAGGCTAAGGGCTTTTATCTTCGAAAATAGATAGGGATAGCTACTTGTCTAGTAGTTAGAATAGTATAGTAATATAAGAATCTACTACTACTATACATCTTCTCTCTAGATATCTCTCTTTTCTTTCTTCTTTAGTAATTTGAGTAGTTCTAATCGAGTACTATATACTATATATTATATATCTCTTTTATATACGAATTACTCTTCTAAAGTATACTATATAGTACTTAAAATAGTATAGAAGAAAGTAAAGGCCTTAGTATCTAATCCGGTTAGCTAAGAAAACAACTAGAAAAACAACTAGGAAAACTTTCCTAATACCGAGTAGAATAATAACTCCTCTACTCTAGCTAATAACTCGCTAGAGGATACTATCGATAACGATAAGGAATAGAATAATACTAAAGAGGACCTTAACGACGAGGTCCTAGCGGCCTAGCTCTAGTATAAGGAAGAATAGGCTAAATAGTATTGTCTAGTAACTAGGATATACTTATCTATCTAGTTAGGTAGAGATCTCGATTAGTATATATAGCCCTCTTTCTACTAGGAAGAGATATTATTAATCTTCGTTTAGTATATATCGCTTACTACGTTTTATATACCTCTACTATAGAGCTCTAATTACTACTAACTACCTCTATAGCTACTATAATAGTTAGTCCGCCTAGTATAGCTATCTATAGTCTAATAGATTATACTATCTATAGTCCCTTTCTATACTACCTAGTCCTTAGATTTGTATAGGTTTAGGTTCTACTTATTATTAGAGCCGAAGATAGGGCTTTCTCTTCTCGATCGTATTAGGCGATTAGATTAATAGTAGTCCTTAGATACGGATAACTACGATAAGTAGGAGGCGATAAACGATCTATAGTACTAGTTACGAAAAGTATCTTAGAAGGTCTCGATAAACGTAATAACTAAGAGTAATCTTCTAGATAAGGATATCGCCTTAATCCTAAAAAGCTACAAATCCTAGAAACTATTAAGGCTTAGAACCTAGATAGTCGATTACTTTCTAGAACTCGCTTCGGATTTAGGGAATTCTCTAAAACCTTACTAGTACTATATAGTAGCGTACTACCTATTCGATATAATACTATTCTAGTCGACTAGTCTTATTCTACTAACCGATCCCGAGGTATAGCGAGGACTAATTATCCGGACTATACTTAGATCTAGCTAAAGTCTATAGTAGGATAGGTACCTATATCTATATAGTAGTATAAGACGCGTACTACGAATACGAGAGTATTAGACTATTAAAGAGAAGGGATCCCGGTTAGACTAGAGATTACCGAACTCTAATTAGCCTAGCTTAATAGTACTTCGGCCCTCTTACTAAAAATAGAAAAGTATCTAAAAGAAGAAATAGGAAACGAAGTTGCCTAGTAATCTCGCTATACTATTTAGTAGTTTATTAGCTCGGAGTAACTCCTACTACTAGAATATTTAGACTTTACTCTAACTATAGAGCTAGTTAGAGGGATTTTAAGGCTAATAACCCCTAGAGGGGTTATTACTATCTAAGCCTATATAAAAGTAAGAAAACCTATTCTACTAGTAATATAATAGTATCTCCCGTTTTATATAGAAAGTAGAAATAATAAAAAAAATATTTTATTATATTATAATAATCGTTTAAATAAGTTCTAGTATAGGATCTAGCTATATATTAATATCCTCTAATAAGGAACCCGACCTAATTAACGAGTAGATCTAACGCTTATCTATTAAGATAGTATTGTCTAGTAACTAGGATATACTTATCTATCTAGTTAGGTAGGAGTCTTAATTAGTATATATAGCCCTCTTCCTACTAGGGGGAGATATTATTAATCTTTATTTAGTATATATCGCTAGTTACGTTCCTTATGCCTCTACTATAGAGCTCTAATTACTACCTACTATCTCTATAACTACTACGATAGTTAGTCTACCTAGTATAGCTTCCTATAGCCTAATAGGTTATACTACCTATAGTCCCTTCCTATCCTATCTAATCCTTAGGTTTAGATAGGTTTAGGTTCTACTTATTAATAGAGCCGAAGGTAGGGCTATCTCTTCTCGATCGTAGTAGGCGGTTAGGTTAAAGATAGCCCTTAGGTACGGATAACTATATATATATAGGAGCCGATAAACGACCTATAGCGCTAGTTACGAATAGTATCTTAGGAGGTCTCGATAAAAGCGATAACTAAGAGTAACCTCCTAAAAGAGGGTATCGCTTTAACCCCGAAAAGCTACAAATTCTAGAAACTATTAAAGCTTAGGACCTAGATAGTCGATTACTTTCTAGAACTCGCTTCGGGTTTAGGGATCCCTCTAAAACCCTACTAGTACCGTATAGTAGTATACTACCTATTCGATACGATATTGTTCTAGTCGACTAGTCTTATTCTACTAACCGATCCCGAGGTATAGCGAGGACTAATTATCTAGACTATATTTAGATCTAGCTAAAGTCTATAGTAGAATAGGTATTCGTATCCGTATATAAGTATTAGGCTATTAAAGAAATAGGATCCTAGTTAGGCTAGAGATTACTAAGTTTCTAATTCGCTAATTCGCTTCTAGCTCGATAGTACTTTAGTCTTCTACTATAACTAATAGAAGGTATTCTACGGAAGGAAGTAGAAACAAAGTTGCCTAGTAATCTTACTATACTATTTAGTAAATTATTAGCTCTAGGATTACTAGATTAGCCTAAGATCGTAACTCCTACTTCTAGATATTTTTTAGGCTCTATCTTAGTAATTAGGCCGGCTAGGGAAGAGTGAAAGTCTAATAATCCCTAGAGGGATTATTAGTATCTATCTATATAAAAATCGAAAGTCTATTCTATCTAGTAGTGTAATAGCATTTCCTATTTACTTTATAGACTAGTAAAGGAGAGTACCTATACGCGGTACTAGCTACGAACCTAGAGGCGACGACGTTATTGTCGTCGATAGAGCCAAATCTCTCCTATCCGTAGCGCTATCTAGGAAGGCAATTTCAAGGTATCCGGATAAAAGGAGTCTAGCTCTAAGGCGACTAGTAATAAGTAGAACCATAACCTATACAAACCCAAGGGCTAGGTAGCATAGGAAGGGACTATAGGTAGCATAACCCATTAGGCTATAGGTAGCCATACTAGGCGGACTAACTGTCGTAGTAGCCATAGAGGTAGTTAGTAGTAATTAGAGCTCTATAGTAGAGGCATATGAAACGTAGTAAGTAATGTGTACTAAACGAAGGTTAATGATGTCTCCCCCTAGTAGGAAGAGGGCTATATATACTAATTAAGACCCCTACCTAACTAGGCAGACAAGTGTGTCCTAGTTGCTAGACAATATCCCTCCCTTTCTAGGTATCTAACTAGACACAATACCGCGCTCATGTATGCAGAAATTAGAATTCAAATAGGTCGCTTTCTAGTTACTACCTAGGGTAGCTTTCTAATCGCCCCCCTAGGGGCTATTAATCCTAGTTCTACTTTATAGACAAATTTCAATAGACAACTCTATCCTAACCAATCTTGGCCTAATTCTAAGTATAACTAAGTCTAGCGGAGCTCGTACTTGCTATAGCTCTTACTTAGTACCTCGTCGTCTTCCTAGCGCTCGGAGAGACTCCCCGTAGTATAGTAGCTCTTCTCGCCGTATAGCTTGCGCTCTAGATTAGCTTGAGTTACGAGAGCTTCGCGGACCGCGTCGAAGGCGCGCTAGTTCCATGTCTTGATATAGCTCTTTAGACCCTTATAGTCTAGTACGAAGATCTAATTAAGCTCCTCTCGAATAGTAGGATTAGACTATAGAATGCGCCTAACAAGAGCGTCTACTACCGGACTAAGGCTAGTAAGCTAGATAGCGTAAGGAAACGCGTATAGAATCGCACTACCCTAGCGAGTAATAGGTATAAGGCACCGGTAAGCCTCTACGACCTAAGCGACGGTAAGATTAAAACCCTTAACCTTGGTTCCCTTAATGCGGTAGAAGCCTAGATCTATGCGTATCCGAGTAGCCGTACCGGCAATGTCGCTATAAGGTAGATACGGTATACGGAACGAGATAGAGCCTTCTAGTAGCGGTATCAAGTTCTACTACGTAGTCTTGCCTTCGCCGCTTATAGCCTTTAGATCCTTAGGCGTAAGGTACCTATCGGTTAGCTCCCCTACTTAACCGCTCGGTAGTACAAGACCGCGAGCCTTAAGCTTCTATACCTACGTAGCAAAAATCTCCGGATCGTATATATAGTCAACGCCTTAAGAGTAGGCAAGCTTATCCTCCGCTTCGAAGGAGACTAATATACGGATTCGGTTAGCGCTAACGCCTTCGATTAGTTCTAGAACGTTGCTATTTAAGCGCATTGTCTCTACTAGAGGCAAGTTACTCTTCTTAGGTATATCGCTCTCGTAATAGAACTTAGTAGGCTTTAGTATAGAGATAAGCTCGTACGCGTAATTAGGTCGAAGGGCGACTATAAGGAGCTACAACGGCACGTTCTATCGGACTAGCTAGTTGCTAATGCTATGGATCTATAGTAGGTTAATGCCTATCTACTTCTCTAGCGGATAGCTACGAAGATACTAGTAATACATTACAAACTCCGCGACTATCTCCTACATTAGACTACTAGCCTTCCCCTTTAGGTTCTTAGCCTAATCAAAGACGTCGATAACCGCCGTACTACCTTGCTTAGTCATTGCTACCGTAATTTCCGGCTATCCGAAGGCCTAAGCGACTACTTGCGGAAATCGATCTAGCATAATAGGCACGATAGACTAGACTAGCGTAAAAGCGTATAAGCCGAGACGCGCTACTAGCGCTATAGTAACGGGAGCGCTAGCGAAGTAGTAAGCCTTATTAGAGTTACGAAAGGCCTCGAACTCTTCCTCCGTATCGCCGTTCTTACTAAGTAGAAAGAGCCGGTTAGTAAGGTTATCCTTTGAGTTAACTAGGCGGAGCCTATAGAACTTAGCGTATATCTTTAGGTACTTAGCGTAGATATCCTCTAGTTCGTTAGGATTATATAGGTCCTTAAATTGTCGAGCTAGATCGTAGACTACTACAAAGGAACTAACATCCTTGCCCTTAACGCTCATAGTATCTAGCTTAGCTATAAACCGACCGAACTATCCGCCCGTATAGTCGGTATAGACGTCCTTAACCTCTACCTCGAAATCTATCTCTTCGCCCCTATCGCTACTACTAGCCGACTTAGTATCTTCCTCCATTGCCGTAGCCTCGAGGCGCAACGCTTCCTACCTATGTTCCTCCTCTTGCTAGCGTAGTTTAGCTATCTTAGTAGCCTATTCTTGCTATAGACGGGTCGGCGGAGTAGTAGTGCGACGCGGCCTAGTACTCTCTTAAGCGGCAAGTTCTCGGGTAGCTACCTCGTCTACTACCTTCTATACTTTAGCCTAGTAACGGATTGCCTAGCGCTAAGACGGAGTAATGAATAGTACAATGCGAGCTAGTCCTTCTACAATGAACCCCGAGCTATTAATACGGTACCCCTTGTTAGCTAGTACCTATGTAGCCTCCTACCCATGTAGGTCGATAGTAGCGATCTCCTTCTTATGCTTCTTATAATATTTCGAGTCGAAGTCGCTATTAGTAAACGTAAGACTTAGGTTCTACCGACCTATCTTCTTAGGGATAGACACGACGCGGTAGATTATCGTCTTGCTAACGAGCTTAGCGCCTTGCCGACGGTTCTTGTTCTTGTTAACAAAGGCTACAATATTCTTAGCTCGCTCTACGCTATTGTAGGCGTAGTTAACTAGACTCTACGGGAGCGCTATTAGACTACCCTAGTACTCAAGGGTTACGGTTAGATAGTTAAGTCGGTAGCGGATGTTTATACCCTACTCCTCGACAATAGTAAGCGACGGGTAGGCCTTAGAGAGCTCCTTGCCCTCGAGAACTAGGTTCTTGAAGTCGACGGTCCTACTAAGCCCTCGGTAGAGACCTATTATGCCTACGGCAACTATGACTACTAGACTCTCGCTAGCCCTATCGAGGATAGCAAGTAGCTATCGAGTCGCCTCGATCTTTGCCTAGCGGTTAGCAATGCCTACTATAATCTCGAACGCGTCGGTAAGATTAGTAACCTAAGCAAGCTCGCTATTCTCGGGAACTATAAAGATCCCGAGAGAAGTAGCGCTCTAGCCTAGTTAAACAATAGTAGTAGGTTAACTAAACCGATAGGTAGTCGAAGAAGAAGCGGATAGTACTAGGTCGGTAGGGACGAGTTCCTATTCCTTAGCTATATTAGAAGGTTAGTTAGTTAGAAGAATAGATAAGTAGGTACTAGCGCCCGTTAATAAGGGCTTTAGAACAAAGACCGTAGGTAGCTATTTGCTTGTAACTACTAGCGCGTGTGCGTATAGGATTGCTCGGAGGTTCGAGTAATTTTATACTTAAATAGTCGTATATATACGGGCACGTAGGCGGCCTATCCCGAAACCTTAGGAAGTAAAGTTATACTTTCTCGGCGCTTCGTATACGCTCCTAGTCGTAGTAGTGCTCTTATCTCCTACTAGTCCAATAGTAAACTAAGTTATTCCATCGCTATTGGTCGCCTTACAATCTAGCTTTCTAAGGAATATCTCCGGCGAGACCGTATTAATAACCTCTAGGGGGTTATTAGATCGCGCGATTCCCTCTAGATCCGTCGATTTACTCGAAATCCGGTCTATCTAGGCGCCTCCTCTTTTTGTGCCGCTTATGGATAGGGTAGTAGTTACCCGACTAGCGTAGTTACCTATGAACGCTAGTATCGGTCTATAATAAGCGATCGGATATCTAGCTAGCGAGACTTCCGCAAGCGCCTCCCTTTCTATATATCTCGCTTGGCTACTACCGACTACGCGCGCAGAGCCGGTATATCGTAGAACCTCGGTAAAGGAATGGCTTAGTAACTAAAAGCTCCTACTAATTACCCCCCTAGGGGTCATTATAAGTCGAAGTCCCAAAGTAAGCCCTAAAGGCTACAAACTCTAAAAACAAAGCAAATACAAAGGAGATATACGTAACTAGTACAATAGCATTATAGATTAGAAGGTTAGGTAAAACAATAAACGAAACAAACATAGGAAACATTAAATATCCGGTCGCGAGTCGCCTTACCTACTAGTTAGCGCTTATAGGACTTCAAGATCCTCCTTAGCGAACTAGTCCTTATCTAGATCCTTATTGTTAGACTCGTAGTCTAGCTCTTCTATCTAGTCTAGTTCCTACTAAGGTCTAGTATCGGTATCGTCCTCGGTTTCCAACTCCGGTTAGTTATGTACTAGGCTAAATTGAACAAAGCTAACCCGTACGTATCCGTCCCTTTCTTCTTAAGTCATTACTAATGGCTTACTAAGCCTTATCTATAGGTACTCAAAGCCTTCCGGTAGCTTAGTATTTAGTATAGTATTCGGATCTTTACGAAAAGGGTCAAGGTCTCCGGCGACATTCTCTACGCCTACTAATACTTCCTTATCGGTCTAAGGAGGTATCGTAGGTTCCCTTATGAAGTCTAGTTTCTTTAGATTTACCCGTAGCTACATATACTTAAGCGTAGAGCTATCTAGCTCCTAGAGTCGGTAAGCGGCGCCCTTATAGAGTACTTCCTAAACGCGATACGGCCCCTTCTAGCGGAAAGCAAGCTTATACGAAAAGCTCGTCTTTAGTTCTAATCGGAAGACTAGGACAAGGTCCCCTTCCTTAAAGGGAGCATAGTCTACGTCTTGTATATCGTCGAAGTACTACTTTATTTCTTTACGGAGGCGCCTCTAGCGAGCAAGGCCTTCTTCGATAGTACCTATTATCTCCTCGAGGGCCTTGGCGCGTAGGTACAAAAGGTCGGAACGGTCCCTAACTAATCCCTATTCAAAGACGCTATAGGTACGATAGGTAAGCTCGATAGGTAGTACTACCTCCTATCCTATTATGACTTCCGTAGGCGTAAGGCTAGTTGTCCTAACGGTAGTAGTACGACTAGCCTATAGGATAGCGGATATATAGTTAGCAATCGGTATCCGCCTATCCCCTCTATTTGTAAGCTTAGCGATAGTATTAAGAAGGGCTTTATATCTAACTTCGACCGTAGTATTCGACTTAGGGTAGTATAGTAAGATTTTAACTATCTTGGCTCCGTAGCTAACGATTAGCGCTTAGACTTCCTTAGCAAAGTTAGTCGGAGCGTTATTAAGTACTATCTCGGCTAGGGTACCCTATCTACAAAAGATGTCCTTCTATAGGAATTTGGCCGTATGCGTCGTAGTAATCCTCTTTAAGGACAAATAGAAGTGCTATGCCTCTAGCTATCGAGATAGTGCCTCTCGAGCTACTAGTATACTATTGCTACTATTAATATAAATAGCGTCTATATACTAGCGTTCCCCGACCGACTACTAAGTAGGTATACGAAGCTTACTAGCCTAGCGGTAACTATTGCGGAACGCACATTTAGGATAGCCTTTGTAGTGCCTAGAAACGTTAGCCTAGACTCTATCCTACTAATACCGCCTTCTTAATAGATTAAAGGTTCCCTCGGTCGCTCGATAACCGTTCTCCTCGTAGAGGGCATATAGGATCTCCTATCTAGCTTTAACATTATCGATAACCCTCTATAGAGGGGCGTTAACTATAGACTATCGCTATAGATGCCTATCTTTGACTACGAACCGTCGTGCTTGCTTAACGATGCGACGATGCTAGCTCCTAGAGATCCCTAGAGCTCTCCTACCGTAAGTAAGGAAGTAGGCGATGTAGTAGGAGTCGTTAGAGTATTCTCTATTAAGTATGTTAGCCCGTTCGACGCCCTCGGCTCCTTGTTCCTCGTCCGTACTAGTAGCTATAGTATCTTCCGCCTTGATTACTAGGTAGGCATTAATATAGAAGGTTGAAAAGAACGTGCGGTCTATTATAGCATCGACGTCCTCTTCCTCCTATATCTCTACTATATCTTCGTCTATAATCGGCTTGCGAGACAAGGCATCTATAGTAGAATGTCGCTTCCTAGGAACATAGATAGCGTTAAAGTTAAAGAGGTAGATCTACGCTACCTACCTAGCTATAGCTAAATTCGGTAGATTAGACGCTACTCGATTGAGCTAGTAGACTAAAGTATTCGTATCTACCTTAAGCTAGAAGTAGATACTAAATAGCTATAGGCGGAACTTCTTAAGCGCTTTGTAGACCCCTAGACACTCTCTCTTGCCTATATCGTATCGCGCCTCTATAGGGTTCTATAGACCGGACTCATATCGCATAGGATGCCGTATAGAAGGCTCCTCCCTATCGTACTACATTAGTACTTCGCTATAACCTTCCCTACTAGAATCAATAGCGACTATGATAGTCCCTACGCCTTCCGTATAGTTAATAGATACAAGGGCTAGGGCCGTAATTAATGCCTACGTAACCCGCTCCTTAGCTTACTAATATTCTTCGTCCTATCGAAACTCGGCGTCCTTCTAGAGGAGGGCAAAGAGTGGCTTGTAGACAATCGAGAAATCCTCGACCTAGATCCTAAAGTAGGTTACTACCCTAATCTAGATCCGAACTTCCTTCTAATAGGTTAGAGTCGCCTAGTCCGCTATCTTCCTTACACGAGTAGTATCCGGATGCCTACCGTTCGTATTAGTAATGTAGCTAACAATATTAATCTTCTAATAGAGGAGCTAAAGCTTAGAGCTATAGATCGTTAGGTACGCTCGTTCTAGGTCGCATAGAACCTAGTCTAGGTTCTCAATATACTCCTAGACAAAGCGTTAGATACTAGGCTCTACCTCTTTATTCCTATATCTCGTCTTAGGTCCCTTAACGCCTATGTCGTCTAGAAACGGCATAGCAATATACGAGATATAGGTATATAGTACCTAAGTAATAGATAGTACGAACTAGGCAACGGAGTTAGTAGCTCCCTATAGAAGAGTCGTCTAGTACAAGAGACTAAGCAGCGTATCGAAACTTGTAATATCCCTACTACCTTCATCTAATGGGATCTAGTTATATCCCGAAAAGATGTCTATTAACGAGGCGACGACATAGTTCCTAAAGGCTTCCGAGAAACTGTCCGTATCGGGTAGTAGGTTAGCGTCCCTAATCGTAATCGCATTGAATTTCGTAGTAGTATTGATTAGGCGGTACTCCTTGTCTTTCCTAGGGACCTACTTCTTTCTAACTAGGAAGTACGGATTGCGGTACGATGTATAAGATAGCTTAAGCGTGCCTACTCGCATACGCTTGCGTACTATATCCTCTACGATCGGGCGTAGACTCGGATTAATCCTAAAGGAAGGATACTCCTATAGTTTATACGGAATGGTCCTAATCTTCTATAGCGGTACGATCTCTAGGTTAATACGGCTAAGGTAAGTAAAGTCGTATACTAATACCGCCTCCCTATTATACAATAGTTCCTCTAGGAGGTGCCTCTCCGTTAGCGTAAGCTCTAGACCGGTACGAATACTAGTAAGCCGTTCTACTATTAGCCTCGACCTACGTTCAATCGTAGAGAACTTCTTCGTAATGTACTTCTAGTTATAGGGTCCCGTTCCTAGCGGAAGAGCTACTTCTCGGTCTAGATAGTCTTGCCTCTAGTTCGGGTTACTACTAGGACTAGATCCATCCGTTATGTATACGCTACCTTTAACCGGTTTGACCTTGTTAGCTACCTACTTGTATAGCGTACAAACGTCTACCGAAGGCTAAGTAGGTAGAGGCGACTACTCCCTCCGGCGCCCGCTTCGAAGATTAGTATAATAGAATAGAGCGTATACCTCTTCCGACGTGTCGTCCCCATCGTCGAGGCGCTCGATATATAGCTCGTAGTCCCTTCCTAGAATACCGCTAAACACATTGCTATAATAACCCCTAGGGGGGTTATTAGTAGGTACTCCCGATTAGCTATAGGAAGTTTCCGAGTCTTGGTATATAGTCCGAAAGACCTCGATTTCTAAGTCGCTATTTTTAGAGTCGCTATTGTTAGGTAGCTAATCTGTTTGATATCCCTCCCCCTCTAACCGGAACGAACTCGATTAGTATAGACCATAGGTATATAGGGCGTAGACTAACGGTCCTATAGTAGCGCTAGGGCTTTTCCCTCGCTAGCGACGCGGTCCCTACGCCTCTAAGTAGTAGCAACGATTTCCTTATAGGATTTACACCCTTGGTTACCTATATAGCCGGTAAAAACGATCTTATTCCCTTTCTAGTCGGCAATGGTGCCTTCCTATAACCCATTATTATAGTTCTACTAGATTCCGCGTACTATACGAGACCAAGGTCGTCCGAGAAGAATAGGCGTCTCCGGATTAGTAGCTATCTAGAACGTGAAGGCGTATACGACTCTAAAGGCGTCTACCCGAACGTTATAGCAAGCCCCTACAAAGGCAACCGTCCTATTAACCCCTCTCATTCCTAACACTACTTCCTTATTAATTAGCAAACGGAGTTGTTAGGCTAGAACCAAAGGCATAATAAGGGACTCCGAACTATTATCGATTATAGTACGGACCGGAATACCGTAGTTTCCTATTTTGACATCAATGTAGATGCTTGGCACAACCGCATACCCCTAAGTTACTATAGATAGGTTAGTATCTATAGGTCTACTATACAGTTCCCTAATGTCGGCGGAAGGAGCGTGCCCAACTTGCATACTAGTAAACTAAACCGCGTAGGCGCCTACGGCGTTAGGTACGTCATCGGTGTTAGTTACTTCTATAACCGCTAGCAACCCCTAGAAGTGCGGAAGATGCTCCAATGCGTAAACATCGACATATATCGCCTTGCCCTTGTCCTTTCGGAAGGCTACTAGATCGCGTATAAACTCCGGATTATTAGGTACTCGCTTCTAGAAGAGATTGGTAGGCATCCCGTAGGCTAAGAGATCGCCTATAGAGACGCTAGACTAAAGATTAAGAAACTAAGAAGTCTAGAAGATGTTTTGTATCCTAGTCGTATCTTCCGTCCTATACCTTTTAATATAATTGTTAAGGCGGAACGACTTCGGGTTAGTATCCCTCTTCTTATTATAGACCGGTAGGTTAGTAGGTCTAGGAGGCGAGTTGGTAGTACTACTATCCGTCATTTCTACCTCCTAAGACTCCATAACCTACTACTCTATCGTAGTAGAGGCGGTACTATCGGTAGGGGACTCGGCGCTAGACGAATCGCTAGGCGTAGCGCTAGCTTACCGCTAAGCCTACTATTGGGTAGTAACGAGGTTCTTAGTCTTGGCTACCGTCTCGCGCTATGCCTTGACCTTGTTAACTACCTTCCTACTTAGTACGCCGGTAGGGGATGTACTAGGTCGTAAAGGGTTCTTAGCCTAAGACTTCGTAATAGCGGGCATCGTAGTAATCTAGTCCGTGTTATCGTCCCCCTCGTCCGCCTAGAGGCTATACATGTCTACGATTAGCTAGTCGTTCCACGTCATGGCTACTACTTTAACCGCTATAGTAGGGATAGACCCGTCTTTAGTACGCTCTTCGTCTATAAGCTTTCTAACCCTCTTGCCCTCGCGCTTAGCAATAGCCGCGAAGGTACTATTGCCTAGTACCTCCTAATGGATTAGTCTATACCGAGCTTCTAGTAGCGGTAGGATAACCGCTAGCTTTAGCGTCCGGAGGTCCCATTAGTATAGCATCCATTTACTAGTCTTGCTATAGTACGTCTTACCGTTTTGCTTATTCATGAAGCCCCTATCTATAAGCTCCTTCTATACCGGATAGTCATTCTGTATGTAATTTATACCGCTATACATCTAATACTTACTATCGAGGTCGGGATAAATCTTTCTCATACTCCCGCCTCTCTAATTAGTAAAGACGTCTACCGTAGGCGCGTCTAGATAGATATCATCGGTGTCCCCGATAGTGTTAGACACTTTCTAAGTCGTACCGAGCTTATTAGCTACTATAACTAACATTTTTAGCTTGTTAATACTAAGGGCACGAAACTTGTCGATGAACTAATTAAATTGCTCGTCCTCTTAGCTTAGTAGAGTAACTATTACTATCTTTACAACCGGTAGAGGGGCTAACTAAGACTTAGGTAGGAACCTCGGGGTAGGAATAGTAGGCTTAGAAGCGAGACGGACTAAATCGACATCTCTCTTTTCCTCGCTAACGATGAACTTCCTATAGTCGGTAGAGCTATTAATATCCTACTTAACATGCTCTAGGATCCTCTTAAAGTTACGGAAGGTATTAGGGTCGTTATTAGTAAGCTTATACCTACGGAAGATACGCTAGGACATCGGACCTAGAAGACCTTTAAGGAGTAGTCGGGTCCGCTAAGAGTTCTCGAGGTCTTCCTTAGGAATAGTATCCGCTACTTTAACGAATTCGCGAATGTACTCCTTTAAGTTATTATCTTCCGCGCGCGGTTAGGCACATAGGGTCTCAAGCCATAGACGACTACCTTTAACCCTATAGCTATCGTTCTTGCGGTACTCCTATAAGAAGGACTTCTTAAACTTCTCCCAATTAGCGTCCGACTTGTCGGCCTTGTTAGGGTAGCCTTCGAGGCTCCTAAGCGTAGTATATAGCTTAGTATTAGTTGTCCGTATAAACATGCGAATCTTCTTAGTATCGGAACGGGTATCTAACTCATACTCGATAAGGTTATCCTTATACCGTTCGATATAGGTAGTAGTATTATATCCTTTAAACCAAGGGTTAGAATTACTACTAGGCTCCGGTAGGTAGCGCCTATTAATACGGGTAAACTCCTTCTACTACTCTATTATCTACTACTATAGCGTCTTAAAGGTAGCAAACATAGCGCTATTGAAATCCATATCTAGGCTAGGTTCTAGTACTCGACTAACGCCTAGTCCGGTAGTACTAGGCCCGGTAGTGCCTAGCCCTATAACGGGGTTGTCTATCTTGGTAGGCGAACGTCGTATCTATTCGTTAATCGGGTCGGGTTCCTCGTTAGAGGGTATTAATACTAGGCTTAGCCCTATACCTAAACTCATTTAACCGATTGTTATATAGTAATGAAATCTTTTTTTTTGTTTTTGCTTTTCTTGTGTAAAACGGGGGATGCTATTGTACCGCTAGTAGAATAGGTATTCTTGTTTTTATATAGGCTCGGGTAGCAATAACCCCCCTAGGGGTTATTAGCCTTAAAATCTCCTAACTAGCCCTACGGTTAGAGCGAAGTCTAAAACTCTAGAGGCGGGAGTTGTAACCGAGCATTCTTAGAGCTAATAAACTACTAAACAACATAGCGAGAGTACTAGGCAACTTCTTTCCCTATTTCCTCTTTCGGGGTACCTTCTATTTTTAGTAGAAGGGCCGAAGCACTATCGAGCTAGGCTACGAATTAGAGTTTGGCAATCTCTAGCCTAACCGGGATCCCTTCTCTTTAATAGCCTAATGCTCTCGTATTCGTAGTACGCGTCTCGTACCGCAATACGGATACGGGTACCTATCCTACTATAGACTTTGGCTAGGTCTAAGCATAGTCCGGGTAATCAATCCTTACTACGCCTCGGGATCGGTTAGTAGAATAAGACTAGTCGACTAGAATAGCATCGTATCGAATAGGTAGCACGCTACTGTACGGTACTAGTAAGGTTTTTAGAGGGTCCCCTAAACCCGGAGCGAGTCCTAGAAAGTAATCGACTGTCTAGGTCCTAAGCCTTAATAGTTTCTAGGGTTTGTAGCTTTTCGGAGTTAAGGCGATGCCCTTATCTAAGAGGTTACTCTTGGTTATCGCGTTTGTCGAGACCTCCTAAGACACTTTTCGTAACTAGCGCTATAGGTCGTTTGTCGCCTCCTACTTGTCGTAGTTATCCGTACCTAAGGACTACTATTAACCTAACCGCCTAATGCGATCGAGAAGAGATAGCCCTACCTTCGGCTCTAATAATGAGTAGAACTATAACCTATAAAAACCTAAGGGCTAGGTAGTATAGGAAGGGACTATAGGTAGCATAACCCATTAGGCTATAGGTAGCCATACTAGGCGGACTAACTATCGTAGTAGCCATAGAGGCAGTTGGTAGTAATTAGAGCTCTATAGTAGAGGTACATGAAACGTAGCAAGTAATGTATACTAAACGAAGGTTAATAATGTCTCTCCCTAGTAGGAAGAGGGCTATATGTACTAATCAAGACCCCTACCTAACTAGGCAGACAAGTGTGTCCTAGTTGCTAGACAATACTAGCTATTTAGAAAACTATCCGAACTATCTATCGAGCCTAGCGCGGCTATAACTAGTATAAGAACTAATACCGAGTCGATAGGCTAACCTTTCTAGAAAGGGAATCTACTCTAGAGATAAGGTACTAGCGTAGTAACCTAGAACTAGTTGTCTCGAAGAGAAGGGAGGAATAACTAGAGAGGAGGTTTCAATAACTACTTAAAGAAGGAGGGAATATAGAGGATAAAGTACTTAGTATATCCTATAGCCTATAGCCCCTTAGCGGAGTATAGCTCTAGATTTGCTCCCTAGGCCCTAGCTTTTATCCTAGGAGTACTAATACTAGTTCTAAAGGCTAGGTATCTAATACAAACTACTCCCTATACTATATATAAGATAGCCTATAAGGAATACCTAAGTATAGAAACTAATATAGGAAATCCAATTTCTAGTAGTATAGGTTATATAACTAGATACTAAGTAAGGGTAGGGATAGTTTATAGCTTAGTAGAGAGCTAATATAGAAGTTAACTAGAAAGTAGGAGGAATAGTAGTAATCTGTATTTAAAGGGAAGGGAGGAAGGGAAGGAAAGGGATAGGAATACTATCCTATTTCCTAAACTAGATTTCCCTCCTACCTAGTTTAAAGCTATAAAGGAACGAGTTAATAAAGGATACTAAACTAGAGGAAGTAGATATAATCTAGTTAAGGTAATAGAGATATAGGAAACCTCTTAATTTTTAAAAGACTAGTATAACTAAGGATAGGGCTTAGTATCCCTAATAGTATAATAGAGAGTAGAGGTTTTTAATATCGTATAAAACTAGTATAGGCTTTAAGGAAGTTAGGAAGGTAGAGTAAAGGGCTTTTTCCCTCCTAAGGAAAACTAGAGATCGCTACTTGTCTAGTAGTTAGAATAGTATAGTAATAAGATTAACCTACCTACCTACCTATTTACTTTATAAAAATAAGACGATAAAAGTATAAAAACAATTCTTTAATTACTTTACCTTACCCTATTCGTTTAAATAAGTTCCGGCGCTTAGCTAAGCCGAGTATTAATATCCTCTAACGAGGAACCTATATCCGATCCGATTCTTAAATAGATCCGACGCTCTCTAGTTAAGATAGGCGAACCTATACCTACCGCTAGGCCGAGTAGTAGATAAGGACTAGAACCTAGCCCGGATATAGACTTTAATAGTACTATATTTACTACCTTTAAGATACTATAGTAGTAAATAATAGAGTAGTAGAAGGAGTTTACTCGTATTAATAGGCGCTATCTACTAGAGCCTAGGAGTAATTCTAATCCTTAGTTTAAAGAATATAATACTACTACCTATATTAAACGATACGAAGACAACCTTATCGAGTATAAGCTAAATAATCGTACCGATACTAAGAAGATCCGTATATTTATACGAACGATAGATACTAAGTTATATACTATACTTAGGAGTCTCGAGGGCTATCCTAATAAGGCCGACAAGTCTAACGCTAACTAAACAAAGTTTAAGAAGTCCTTCTTACGTAAGTACTATAAGAACGATAGTCGTAGGATTAAAGGTAGTCGTCTATAGCTTAAGACCTTGTATACCTAGCTACGTATAGAAGATAATAACCTAAAGGAGTATATTCGTAAGTTCGTTAAAGCTACGGATACTATTCTAAAGGAAGACCTAGAGAACTCTTAGCGGATCCGACTACTCCTAAAAGGCCTTCTAGGGCCTATATCTTAATATATCTTTTAGAGATATAAGCTTACTAATAACGACCTAGACAGCTTCCGTAACTTTAAGAAGATCTTAGAGTATATTAAGTAAGATATTAATAGCTCTACCGATTATAGGAAGTTTATTATTAGTAGGGAAAAGAGGGATATCGATTTAGTCTACCTTACTTCTAAGCCTACTATTCCTACTCTAAGGTTCTTGCCTAAGTCTTAGTCTACGCCTCTATAGATAGTTAAGATAGTAACTATTACGCTACTAAACTAAGAGGACGAATAGTTTAATTAGTTTATTAATAAGTTTCGTATCCTTAGTATTAATAAGCTAAAGATATTAGTTACCGCTACTAACAAGCTCGGTACGACTTAGAAGGTATCTAATACTATTAGTAATACTAACGACATTTATCTAGACGCGCCTATAGTAGACGTCTTCGCTAGCTAAAGGAGTATAAGGAAGATCTACCCTAATCTAGATAGGAAGTACTAGATATACGGTAGTATTAATTATATATAGAGCGACTATCTAGTATAGAAGGAGCTTATAGACCGAGGCTATATAAATAAGTAGAACGGTAAGACGTACTATAGTAAGACTAGCGAGTAGATACTATACTAATAGGACCTTCGTACTCCGAAGCTAGCTATTATTCTACTACTACTTAAAGCTAGGTATAGTCCGATCTATTAGGAAGTTATAGGCAATAGTACCTTTATAGCGATTATAGAACGCGAAGGCAAAAGAGTTCGGAAGCTTCTAGACGAAGAGCGTACTAGGGACGGATCTATTCCTACTATAGTAGTTAAGATAGCCGTAATAATATAGAACGACTATCTAATCGTAGACATATATAGCCTCCGAGTAGAAGAGAGTAGCGATAATATAGATAAGATTACTACGATACCTACTATAATAAGATCGTAGACTAAAAACCTATCGAGACCTAGTACCGCTCCTACTAGTATACTAAACCGTAAGGCTATAGATAAGGCGAAAGAGTAACGAGAGATAGTTACTAAGACTAAGAATCTTATTACTACTTAGTAAAGGGCCTAACGATAGGTTAGCGTACCTTCTATCGCTTTATCTAGTACCTTACTAGCTACTAATAGTAGCTCTTCTACTATACTAGAACTATAGGTCGCCGAAATCTAGGAAGTTGAGATAACCGATAATACTAACGACTCGCCTCCTAGATCTACTAACCCTCCGGTATATAATAAGAAGAGAGATACGGATCCGAAGTCGTTTCGATTCGATAATTATATTAAGAAGTATAGAGCGGGAGATACGACTAGGATATAGAATATCTTCTAGACTTCTTAGTTCCTTAATCTCTAGTCTAGCGTCTCTATAGGTAATCTATTAGCCTATAGCGTTCCTACTAACCTCTTCTAGAAACGGATATCTAACGATCTAGACTTTATACGTAACCTCGTAGTATTCTAGAAAGATAAGGATAAGGCAACGTATATCGATATTCGGTTATTAGAATATCTACTATACTTTAAGGAACTTCCTACGCCTACTATCGAGGAAGTTTCTAGCGCTAACGATTCTAGCGCTAACGACGTATCTAGCTTAGTCGGTATCTATATAGTTCGGTTTATAAGCGCCGTAATCGGAAGCGCTCTATCTTCCGATATCGAGGAGCTATATAGTAGACCTATAGACGTTAACTTGTCTATAGTAACTCGAGAGTTCGCCGTTATTCTAAGTATCTATATCGACGTTAAGATTAGGAACCGTAGCTCTTTAGTCCGAGCTATAATCGATAACGGATCGGAGTCTCTTATTATACCTTTAGTCTTAGCCTAGTAGCTCCGCTTACTAATTAATAAAGAGGTAGTATTAGATATAAGAGGAGTTAATAGTATCGTTCCTTTCGTAGATATCTACTATAACGTACTAGTAGATACCTTTAGGATAGTATTCGCTTTTATATTCTAGATAGTAGCTAATCTAGAAACGCCTATTCTTCTCGGACGACCCTAGTATCGCATAGTACGTAGGATCTAGTAGAACTATAATAATAGATCGTAGGAAGGTACTATTACCGACTAGAAGGGAAATGAGATTGTTTTTACTAGCTATATTAGACGTCCTAGTAGGTTAGGTACAATCCGAGAAATTAGGTCCGGATTCGGTTTCTTAGTAGGAACCGGACGATTGGTTTAGGTTCGGGTTCTAGGACCTATACTAATTTTAGGTCGGAACCTAGACTTTTTCCGGTTTATATAAGCGTTACTAAAAAGACCGGCTATACTACCGGCTATATAAAGGAAGCTTTACTTTCGTAATACTTAGTACTCGTCCTATAGTATCTATCTATTGCCTAGGTCGCTATTGCCGTAGAAACCTTAGATAGATTATATTATAAATTTCGGAGCTATATTACTAATTCTTACCTCGCGAAAACTTCGATAATAATATTCTATAACAACTATACAAGATAGCTCGCGATAAGCGTATAGCTTAATTAAGTTAAACCAACTATCCGTAGTAGTACTTAGTAACTATATTAAGGCGACTACGAGCTTAGTAACCGCGTCGGCGACGAGGATAATAAACCTAATATTCGCGTACCGAGCCTAAAGTGTCGTAAGATAAAAGAGGCATATTCTACGTATAGAAAGACTATAGTAGACGCAAAGCGAGTCTTATAGATATCTAAGACTAAATAAGCCTTAAGAAAGAAGAAAAGAGCTAAGTAAACTATATTCCGATAGTAGCTAGAGAAGTAGAAGAAGAGACCTAAGTAGGATAAAGCTACATTCTAGTAGAAAGGTAAGGCCGAATAAGAAGAGAAGCTATCTAGTCTAAGACTAGTCTTCTTATAGTAGAGAAATAGAGGGTTAGTAATACTATAGCTAGCTATATAGCTAGTCTTATTAAATTTATTATTAATCGAATACTAATATAATTTAGGAAAGAGATTAAGGTAAAGGACAAAGAGAGTCTATACGATAAATATATAGTAGTAGATATTTTAACTAGCGTAAGCTTAAAAGAGATAGTACTCGACAATTACCTAATAGAATAGTACGAATAGAGCGACTTAGATATAAAAGATCTATCCGCGGATTCTAAGAACTAGGACTTTATTAATCCGACTTAGTCTCTTACTCTAAGTTATAAAGCCAAGCTATAAGAGGTAGCTAAGGAGCTTTACTATCTAAGATTTCTCGATATCGAGTTTCGTATAGTATATATATATTAGTATAAGGCTATTTATTCGATATAGAGAAAGCTATAGGCGATCGAGTAGTTTAAGAGAGGTTTAAAGACTAAGGTCTAGATTGTAAAACTATTAAAGATAGTAGGAAATAGTAGAGTTTAGGTATATCTATTATAGCCGGCTACGTAGCCGGCTAAAAAGTTAGATTTTACTAACAATTCTATAGAAAGCTATAAGTTAGGGACGCTTCCCTATACTATACGAAATCTATATCCTTCCTAAGCGCGCCGTTATTCGAAATATTAATATCTAGGATAAGACCTTTCTACTACACTTTAGGAGTACGCCTCGCTTAGATTAGCCTAGCTACTAGCCTTAGAACTATAATCTTCGCTACTACTACTTTAAGGATATAGTAAGCCTAAGACGTAGTAGAGTAAAAGCTCTCTACTATTACTTCGATATCGAGAGAAAGTAGCTCGAGGAGACGAGTAGGTACTATAAGATACTAGCTAAGCTAGGCTATAAGGGAATATTAAAGCTAACATACCTCTTAACGATATATCTTAGTAATTCGAAGGATAGAATGTATCTAGGCTTAGGACAAGTAGCTATAGACTATATACGCTCTACTTATATAGTAGTAGAGGCTACTAGAGTATAGTAGAAGACTAAGGATATAGTTATACAAGATACCGAGTAGATAGCTATAGAGTAGCTAGTATAGTAGTTTATATAACTACTAAAATAAATATTATAAGTACGCGACTCTATATCCCGGAATTTCTATTCTTCTTATAGGCCTAGCTATCTATATTTTTAAAATTTTGCCTCGTACCTAGCTATCTATAATTTTATATTATAGTTCGGACTATATTAACTTTCTTTCTTACTTTAAGAGTAATCTATTAGAGTATTAAAGCTCCTTAGGACTCTCGGTCGTTAATATCTAAGTCGCTATTCTCCTATATCTATAAGCTACTATGCCTCTAGATACTAACCTTCTCTATATTCCTACTATCCTAAATACTCGTTTATTACTAGACTAACGAATAACAAGGTCGCAATCTCGCTCTAGACAGTTATTAAGAGTATAGACTAGATCTTAAGGACGATAAGGAAACAATAGAGCTTTAAGTCTATCTATCTAAAGTCCTCTACGAAGACGAAACAATCCCTTACTATCGACTATTCGAATAAGAAGTAGTCTAGTAGAGGCTTAGTCCTTTAGTAGAGATAGTTAACGTTCTCGTTAATCGTCGATATCGATAGTCTAACGAAATCTCTTCTCTTCCGAGAATACTTAATCTAGGGCCCTATTAGTTATTAATCCGGAGATCTTCGATAAACGGGATAATATTTATATCTAGAAGAAGGAATATTACGAGCCTTTTTATTAATAGGTCTAAGAGACCTAGTAGAATATAGTAAAAAGCTCTAGTTATCTCTCGCTTCGAAGGCTATAGAATATCTAGAAGTTCCTAGTTAATTAGAGGAGTAAGGGTAGGAATAGCTTTATCTAGAAGTATTTAACTAAAGGAGCTATATATAGGACGGTTGCTATACTCGATAGGCTTAAGGGCTAGCCGGTAGTAATATACGTATTCTATAGGCTAGTTATAAAGTATCTATTAATTAGGGACGGCAATACTACTACTACGAAGTATTTAAAGACTCAAAAATATCGTTTAGTATAAGGGGATCGATAGGACGAGATAGAGGCCGAATTTCGTATTAAGATAAGAGTACTCCTCTATAGCCGGCTATACGGCCGGCTATACGGCCGGCTATATACTAAGTACTTAGGATATTATTAGTATAAATAAGTCTAATAATATTATAGTAAGGAAAGAAGGACGAATATATAGTTAACGCTAATAAGTATAGTCTCGAGGATTTCCGTTAACTAGCTAACGAGATAATTATCGTTAATAGACTTCTAGAAGACTTCTTCGAGAGGGAATCGGTCTAAAAAACGTACTACTACCTTACTAACAATCCACTATCGTTTCTCTCGGCGAGTACTTAATATAGTAATTTTATATAAAATATAGAGAGCGCTATTAAAGAGATTAAATATCTACTAGGCCTAGCTAACCGGATAGCGATCGTAATTAACGGCTAGTTAAATAGGACGATACGGGCATTATTCCTCTCTATTATACTTTACTTTATCGATAAGTAGTAGAGATACTACAAGTTAATAATCGGATTTCCTAAAATTATAGGAACCTACTCTAGAGCGAATATAGTAGCTTTAGTCTAAAAAGCGCTAGAGCGAGTTAGGGTTTATACTAAGCTTATTACTATTACGATAGACAACGTAAGTAATAATAAAACGCTCTATAAAAACTTATAGGTAGCCCTCCTTATAGTTAACTTATACTAATACTAATTTTAGATAAGAAGCGGTCGAGAAACTTAGTTAAACTATCGCGATATAAACGATACTATCTATCGGGCTATTAGAGGATATTAACGAGGAACATAATAACGATTCTAGGTCTAAGGATCCTACGATAGAGTCGATAGATACGGACCTACTATTCGACGTAAGAGTAACAATTCCCTCTCCTAAGAAGTTCCCCTATCTAGCCTACGTAGTACAAATCGCTATCCGGGCGCTATTTACGAAATTGAAGCTAGTACCTTATAACGACGAGTAGTAGAAGATGTTAGACGAGAAGAAAGTATAGAATAAGCTAAGTACTTTAAAGACGGTAATAAAAGCTTCTAAGGAATAGAGTCTTACTATAGTTGTTTATAAAGTAAGTATAGCTAGTACCTATAGCCGGCCGTATAGCCGGCTACTAGTTTCCTTAACTAAGTAATCTAGATCTACCGGACGGCAATCTATAGTAACTCTAGCTCGTAGCGATAGCACGCGTTCGTACTTATCTAGACTAATCTTATAGACAAGCTACGGATTAATAGTAAAAGTATCGCTTAGAATAAGAAATAGTAACCCTAGCCTCTAAAACGACTACTTCGATTAACCTAGGACGTTAAGACTAGATTCGACTCGTCGTTCTATATACTAGTCCGAGTATATAAACTACGCTATATAGTAGACTAGTACTATATTAATTAAGGTATGAAATAGCTAGCCTTAACCGAGGTAGAATAGAGATAGGCCGAATATCTTGTTTCGATTATAAGGCTATATACTATGGTTACGAATATAATAGATAGGACCTAAGGACTAACGATCTATTAGGTATTCGGATATTATAACTAGCTCTTTAACGAACTAGATCGATCTACGAAGTAGCTTAGTAAAAAGACTATTCCCTAGAAGGTTACTATAACGAAGGCACTTATAGCGTTAGAATAAAAGCTTAATAAATATTATTCGGCTACTTTAGAGACCTTCGGCGATATCTATAGTATTGTAGTCCTCCTTTATCTAATATAGAAAACTAAATTCTAGTAATAGGACGAGTAGAAGGACGAACTAAAATAGGAAGAATACTACTAGTTAGTATTAAAGGAGCTTATCGAGGAATACTCTAATTATATAGTATATAGAGCTAAGGAATAGTAACGGTAGAAGAAGGTTAAGAAATCGCGAACGGCGTTTATATTTAGTAGCTAGGCCCCTAAATAGAACGAGATCGAGGTAACGGAAGCTCTAGACAAACTCGAGATATATCGAAGGTAAAGTAAGTACTACTATTAGTATAGTTATTAATCTAAGCCGTAAGCTAACGAGAATTAGATTTATCGTATCTTATAAACGATTTCTTAGAGGATAATATATTAGGGATATAGTCTCGAATCGCCGAGAGTTATCTAATAATCGCTACAATCGCTCGAGATATCCTAGTAATTCCTAGAATAGGAATCGGGACGGAGCGCTCGTTTAGTATTAGATAGTATTAGTACCGATACAATCGAACCTATAGTCCGACTACCTTTAAGATAATTATAATTAATTGGAATTTTCTTATATAGAAGAAACGTTAAGGAAAGAATAACCCTTATACTATAACGGTAGATAACTTACTTAGAGAGGAAGCGAGGATAGAGGAAGAGGAGAGTAAGAACTAGGATAAGGAAGAAGATACTCGATTTAGCCCTTCTATCTAACTAATTAGTAATAAC
>LFZO01000407.1:0-40634 GCA_001578225.1 Pseudocercospora musae | reverse complement strand
ATTTCGAAGGCGTAAAAGGTACCGGTAGTTACGCGTTCCTAACCCGACGAGTCTATAATACGTAGGCTTAGCGTATACGCTCCGTAATAGTACCCGCGTTCCCCCTAGAAGCTATCGGCACTAGGTAGGGTAGCGTTAGCAATCTACTAGGGTTAGTATTAGAGGACAAACTCGCGTAAGACAACATTAATGTCTACCGCATTATCTAGTAGGCATTCGACGCGTACGTCTCTACCCTACGTTACTATTACGCCGCGTACGCGTTGCGACGGTATACATACTATAGAGCTACTAGAATTAGCTATAGTATTTACCCTTGACTCTTAGTAGACGCTTTGCCTTTTCCCTTATCGGCTACCTCGACCTTGCGCATAGCCTACGAGTCGCTATCCTTCTATAGGTACTTATTGGGGCAGTCGGGCTTGTAATAGCCCTTCCTCTTATACCCGTAGTATTTAACTAAAGATAGGTCCCGACTAGGCTTCGAGTCTTTAGTCCGCGTAGGCTTCTCGCCTACTTTCTTATCGCGTCCGTCCTACTCCTTACTACTACCGTAGTTATCAAGGCGGCGCTTCTTCTTTGAACCGCTATAGTCCTCGTTATCCCGCTCTCGTTTCTTGCTAGATAGTCTATCTAGCGTCTCGATACGAGCCGCGAGTTATACTAGTTCCTACCTTAGCTCTAGAATAGTATAGTACTTGACGATAGTACTACGTAGCGTAGGCTATAACTTTGCGAGTAGGTAGCGTATACGCTACGCCTCGGTATAGTCGCTTAGCTAATCCTTTAGTACTACGAGTTCGAGGGCAAAGTTCTAAACCGTCTAGTTCTCTCGCTAACGCGCCGCCTTATACTCGAGGGTTACGTCTAGTATGCGATTTATAGGATCTCCTACGTAGTTAACGTAGAAATCCTTGAAGTCTTTATAGGTATAAGTACCTAGGTCTTCGAGATCGTAGTTATTATGCCACTTCTTATACGCATCGCCTACGAGGTATATAACCCTATATAGCGTCTTGCTATAGTTAGTACGATACGCATTTCCTAATAAAGCAAAGATTAAGGCTAGTTCCCTTAGGAACCTCCTTGCCTCCTTAATAGTATTATCCCTAAAGGGTTTTAGCTCCTTTAGTCTAGGCTTGCCTATCGTGACATCTATACCCGTACTTGCTACGCTTAGCGTAGGCGCCTCGCTATATCTTCGCGATAGTATAATACTAAGACTAAGCCGCGAGGGTAGGGTCCTATGGATACTCTCTATAGACCTATCCTTAGAATTATCGGTATCCCGGTCGGACTCTAGCGATACTTGGCGATTAGTCCGTTCGACGCTTACACTACGCCTACTACCCGCTAGTACTAAGCCTACGTCGCGCTATATCCGTAGCCTAGCATTTTCACGCTCTAGTTCCTAGGCTTGGACTTCTTGCTTAAGTAGCTTCTACTCGGCCTTTGAGTAGACGATCCGCTCGTTTAGCGTAGCCTACTACTCGCTAATTGTAGTCTACCGCTCTTCGTCCCCCTAGGGGCGATCATCGTCCGTAGGTACTACAGTGTTACTACCTAACGTAGTCGGCTCGCGTACGCTTATCGTACGATGTTCTATAGGCCGCTATAGGGGTAGACTTGTTAGAACTATTAGAGGCTAGGTATGTAGCAACGTATAGAACACCCGCCTAACCGATAATATAGTAGGTAGTAGAACTAACAAGTGCCTCCTAAAAGGATTGCGTAGAGCGCTAGGTTAAAAAGGCTATGCGAGTTACGTGCGTCTAGCGTGCGCCCCTAGCGCGCGCCGCTTGGTACACTTAGGGCTTGGCAAGAGACCTTACCTCATCGAGGTCCTTACATAGGGTTAGAGTTAGAGCTAGAAGCTATAGAAGATATATAGGTATACTAGAATACCTAAGATAAATAGTAGCTAAGGGAAGCTTACTATCCTATAGTATAATACTAACTATAGTATAGATAAGATCTAAATCCTATTCCTCTAATAGCTAGACCTAAAGGACTACTAGATAGTAGTAATCTAAGAACTATAGATTAGCCCCTATAATAAGAATATAGTAGTATATCTAGGGTACTATACTATACTCCTAGGAGTAGTATACCTAAGGGTTACTATATACATATCTAAGGAGATTAGTATATAGATATAGAATACGAAAGAATACTCTAGAGACATAATTATAGTTAGACTTCTTATAGGGGATAGATAGGTTAATATCCTAAACTACTACAACCTATCTAGCTATACTAGAGACTATAACCTAGGTACCCTCCTACTAATAGAGGATATAATATAGGGAAAAGAGGGAGAAGAGATTATCCTACTAGGAGACTTTAATCTATACTATCCTAGGTAGGGGGAGAACAATACCTAGGACTAATACTAGGTAGTAGACTACCTTATTACTATTATAGAAAAGGCCTATCTTGACCTACTACTAGAGCTAGGCACAATTATATAGGAGACTCCTAGGAGCTACTAGATCCTAGACTTAGTATTTAGGACTATAGGAATCTAATAAAATGTATAGGAATATAGAACAAGGATAGATAGGGAAATAGGATTAGACTATATCCTAATCCAAACTACAATCCTATAGGCCTAGACTAGTACTAGAGCCTAGGTACAAAGACTATAATAGAAAAAGGTAGACTAGGACAAGATTAGAGATAGGGTATAGGAGGAGGTATAAGAAATCTCTAATAGAGTAATAGATATACTATAATAGCTTAATATAGTAGCCTAGGAGATCTAAGGGATACTTACTAAGGTAATCTAAGAGGATCTCCTAAAGGCTAAACTATCTAAGTATACTAAATTAACCTAGTTAAGGGAGTATAGTAAAGTAGTAAAAAAGATAAGATACCTAAAGAGGGAGTAGAGCTAAGATAGAACGGAAGGGAACCTAGTAGTATACCTAATAGCCTTATAGGCTAAAGGTAAGTAGATTAGGAAAGATAGGAACCTAGACTAGAGAGCTATAGTTAAAGAAATTACTAAGGATCTAAATAGGATCTAGAAGCTAGCGAGGTAGGCTAGGGAAGGGATAGGCTAAAGATATCCCCTTCTATAGTTCCTAGAGGTTAGGGATAGGAATAGCGCAATATAAATAGAAAACTAAGGGAAGGTAGATACGCTAGCCTAACACTTCTTTCTAGAGCTAAGGAAAGCTAACCTAGAAGATATATAAAACATATCCTACCCGAGCCTATTCTAGATAGAGGAAGAAGTTAGAGTAGAAGAACTCTAGAAGATACTTAATAAGCTCCCTTAGGGCAAAGCCCTAGAACCTAATTAGATTATTAACCTAATACTTAAGGAATATAGGAAGGAACTTAGACCTCTATTGTATAGGTTCTTTATAGTATACCTAAAACAAGAATACTACCCTAACCCCTTTAAATACTCTATAATAGTCGTCCTAAAGAAACTATAGAAGCCGGACTATACTAAGCTAGGAGTATATAGACCTATAGTACTACTAAATACCCTAGTAAAGGTCTAAGAGGCTATTATTATAGAGAGAATAAGTAAAGAAGTAGAAGTAAGGGATCTCCTCCCCTAATCGTAGATAGGAGCTAGGCTAGGGAGATCTACTATATTAGCCCTAGAGCTAATAATAGGTAGGTAGGTTAATCTTATTACTATACTATTCTAACTACTAGACAAGTAGCGATCTCTAGTTTTCCTTAGGAGGGAAAAAGCCCTTTACTCTACCTTCGAAGACTCCCTTGAAGCCCCTACTAGTTTTGTATAGTATTAAAAACCTCTACTCTCTATTATACTATTAGGGATACTAAGCCCTATCCTTAGTTATACTAGTCTTTTAAACATTAAGAGGTTCCCTATGTCTCTATCGCCTTAACTAGATTATGTCTACTTCCTCTAGTTTAGTATCCTTTATTAACTCGTTCCTTTATAGCTTTAAACTAGGTAGGAGGGAAATCTAGTTTAGGGAATAGGNTCTACTCTCTATTATACTATTAGGGATACTAAGCCCTACCCTTAGTTATACTAGTCTTTTAAACATTAAGAGGTTCCCTATGTCTCTATCGCCTTAACTAGATTATGTCTACTTCCTCTAGTTTAGTATCCTTTATTAACTCGTTCCTTTATAGCTTTAAACTAGGTAGGAGGGAAATCTAGTTTAGGGAATAGGGTAGTACCCCTATCCCTTTCCTCCCCTTCCTCCCTCCCCTTTAAATATAGGTTATTGCTATTCCTCCTACTTTCTAGTTAACTTCTATATTAGCTCTCTACTAAGCTATAAACTATCCCTACCCTTACTTAGTATCTAGTTACATAACCTATACTACTAGAAATTGGATTTCCTATATTAGTTTCTATACTTAGGTATTCTTTGTAGGCTAACTTATATATAGTATAAGGAGTAGTTTATATTAGATACCTAGCCTTTAGAACTAGCGTTTGTGTTCCTAGGGTAAAAGCTAGGGCCTAGGGAGCTATCTAGGGCTATACTCCTTTAGGGGCTATAGGCTATAGGGTATACTAAGTACTTTATCCTCTATATTCCCTTATCCTTTAAGTAGTTATTAAAACCTCCTCTTTAGTTATTCTTCCCTTCTCTTCGGGACAATTAGTCCTAGGTTACTACGCTAGTTCCTTGTCCCTAGGGTAGATTCCCTCCCTAGAAAGGTTAGCCTATCGACTCGGTATTAGTTCTTATACTAGTTGTAGCTACGCTAGGCTCGATAGGTAGTCCGGACAGTTTTCTAAATAGCTAGTCGCCTTAGAGCTAGACTCCTTTTACCCGGGCGCCTTAAAAGTGCCTCCTTAGGTAGCGCTACGAATAGGAGAGATTTGGCTCTATCGACGACGACAACGTCGCTACCTCTAGGTTCGTAGCTAGTACCGCGTATAGGTACTCTCCTTTACTAGCTAGCTAATAATAGAATAGGTCTAGATAGTCTAGAAAATATACCTAATAATAATAGTATTAATACTTTACCTAGACATATTAGGGGCATTCTACAATATATTACATTAGAGACTAATATACAATATTAAGATAAAAGTATACCTATAATATATTATACAATTTATCTAGTTATTCCTTTAGGATAGGACTATATGCCTTAGACTTAGAGAATTCATAGACTAAGTAAGGCCCTAAACAACTAGAATACTATAGGGATTAACCCTCTTACTAATCCTATTCCTATTCTTTGTATCTATACTCCTCCCTAACCTAGAGGGTAAGGGAACTATAGTAATAGGCTTTGTAGATAACTCTAATATCCTTATATATAGGAAGAGTATAGAAGGGAACTATAGAAAGCTAGAGATAGTATATAACAAATATATACAATAGGTAGCTTAATATAGAGCTACCTTTATACTATAGAAGTACTAACTAATCTACTTTACTAGGAGTAGAACAAGACATAACCTATAAGCTATAGTTAATATACTAGGGTTTAAGGACGGACCTACTCTATCCCTCCGACTACTAGGAGTATAGGTAGATTCGAAACTATAGTAGGGCCTATATATTAAGAAAGTAGTAGAGAAAGGCGTATCCTAGATATTCTTACTTTAAAGGCTATATAAATCTATATAGGGAGCGTTATTCTAGAATATAAAGTACCTATATATAGCTATAGTAAGGCCTATAATAATATATAGAGCTAAAGTCTAGATAATACTAGAAGGACTACCTAGATATAGGAAAGGGGCTACCCTAGGGCTAAAAAAGATCCAAAACTAGGTACTAAGGTATATTATAGGAGTATACAAAAGTATAGTAGAGGGGGTCCTCTAGAGGGAAACACAAATTCTACCTATCTCCCTATATATATAAGAGATAGTAAGACAATAATTAGTTAAGATAGATAATAAACCTACTACTAAGTATATCTAGGAGAGGTATAAGAAGGTCTAGAGGGAATATAGGAGGAGTAGGGGCATAGCCTAAGTACAAGACCTAAAGACAAGATAGAGATAGATAGTAGAATAGATTAATAGATAGACTAGGGAATATACCTAATAGGGAGGAATACTACCTAAATTATAGTAGATATACTAGAGGTAGAGTACCTAATAGGAAAGCTAAGTTAGGAAAAGGTAGGTAGCCTAATAGGGCTAATAACTCCCTATAGTATAGTAAGGAGGACTAAAAGGTAAGGAACTATATTAGGGATAGTTAAGGAAGCAAAGTATAATAGTAACTCTAATTAAGACTAAACATATTAGCCTAAATGTATACCTAATAAGGAGGAGGGTTCTAGGCAAGATACTAGAGTATATATATAGATATAGGGCCTAGATACCTAAGTATATTATACTCTTCTATATAGAGAGATAAAGGATAAGGAACTAACTTATCTAAAGGATAGGGTTATTATAGTAGGAGATTAACTAGACTAGGAGAGGCCTAAATGAAGTAATAAGGTAGATAACCAAGGAGGGCCTCCTAGAACAGTTCTCCCTTATAAAGGAAGAGCTAGAGAAGGAGGAGGAGGAAGGGAGGAAGTAAATAGGAGCCTAGTAAGAGGAAGGAGCTATAGAGATCCTCTCTATATCCTATAGCCTAAACAAACATAAAAGGTAGGGATAGAATCCTATATAGTAGGAAGAAGGTAAAGGGTTTTATACCGGAGGCTATATACTTAGGGCTTTTACCTTCAAGAATAGATAGGGATAGCTACTTATATAGTAGTTAGAATAGTATAGTAATACAAGAATTACTACTACTACTACTATATATATATAGTTAATATATAAAAGGGCTAAATTTAGCTAGTATATAGAGATAGAGATATTATAATTTAGCTATAATACTATTAAATTAGATAAAGAGATACTTACGATTACTATATTACTAGCTCGCTAATTTTTACCTAAATATTAATATAATTAGAGCTAAGCTAGAACTATATTCTAGTATAGATATATACTCTATTACCTAAGTATTAAGATAATTAGAGCTAAGTTAGAACTATATTCTAGTATAGATATATACTCTATCTAACTTAAATATATATTAGGAGTATATTAACTATATATAAATAGTAGAAAATAGTCTTTATACTTTTATTTATATAGATCTAACTAAATGTAAAGCTAATAGATAACGACTATTAGTAATAGTCTATATAATAGTAGGGTTAATCTATAACTAATCGACTTTCTTTTAAGGTATAAATATATAAAAAGACGTATATAGCCTACTATATACTATATTATATCTTTAATAATATTAAGATTAATAGAGATATATATATAACAAATAGTAGGTAGATAGATAATACTAATTACTAACTATATCTATATAGATCTTTTCTAGAGATCCTATTAGTTCTATCTATATTACGTATTATAGGGCAACGTAGGTTACGAGCGTTTCGTAGGTCACGTGCGCTTCGTAGGTCACGTGCGCTTCGTAGGTCACGTGCTATAGCATAGGTAGGTAGCTACCCTACGAAGCTATAAGCGGATAACGTATTATAGCGTTATTAGGTAGCTACTTTGCTAAGCTACTAGCTAGTACCCTAGCTAACTAGTTTAATAACTTTTACTTTCTTCTCTTCTTTTTCTTCTTCTTTATAATACTACATTTCGAAAGGTACGTATATCTACCGAACCTAGTTCGCAAGCTAGTACGCTAACTAGTTTATAGCGCCTACTACTACTACTACTATAGTAACAATACTACTATTAACATAGTAGATACCTTGTAAGTTTTACGATAGGCGGTCGCAAGCTAGCTTGCTAGCCCGTTTACTAACCGGTTTGTAGTATACTACCGAAACTATACTACTAATTTAGTATATTATACACGTCTAAGCTAGTTTGTAAGTACGCTTCCTAACTAGTTATAGAATCCTAGAAGCTATATAGTAGTACCTCGACCGAGTTAACTAGGCGTAGGTTAGTCTATTAAAACTAGCTCCGTTACTAGTATACTAACCGGTTTGTAGCGAGAGGGGAAGTATCTTAAGGAAGTAATTAACTACCTTAAGCTATAGACTACTACTAATAGAAAGGTATGTTTTTAACTAGCTCTCTTACTACCTTACTAACTAGTTTATAGTATCGAATTAAGCTAAACGAGCGTGTCTACCTTTAGCTAAAGTTTAAGGAGATTAAAGATAAAGATAGTTAACCGTATATAGTTTAATAGCTAGTTAGTAGAATGGATTACTAACCGGTTTGTAGTACCCTTCGCCTAATTATACTACTATAGATCTATAGGCATATTGCGAAGGATACGAACGGCCTTCGCGGCCATGTTCTCAAGAATAATGTAACTAGCTACCTCTCTAGCTAGCTTACCGGCTTACTAACTAGTTTTAGTACTATAGTCTCGATACGTTAGAGGTTAACGACGGTCGCCTACTACAACGCTAATACGATATAGATAGGCGTAAGTAGTCCTCGAGCTAGTCTATAACTAGTTAGCTAACTAGTTTATAGAGTAGTATAACGTAATCCGTATCTACTATAACGATATCGATCCGCTATCTCTAGAGATATATATCTTAACTAGTTTACTAACTAGTTTAAATACTAACTAGTTTATAGCCCCCTATAGATACTTATAGCTAACGCTATCGACTTACGCGATAGAGTCTACTCGACTCTACGTAAGAAGTTTAGTAAGACTAACGTATAAGTAGCTATTAACCTTGCTTTCCGACTAGCTTACTAACTAGTTTATAGCGATACTAACCCTCTCCCCCTTAACCTCGGGGGCCGCGCCCGCCCCGACTTCCCTATCCTTAGTAGCGGCAAGGTAAGTAATCTAAATACTAGTTAGGTAACTAGCTAGCTAACTAGTTCGTAGCGTAACCTTAGGCGTACCTACGCGATCGTTAACGCTACTACTAGCTTCGAGTCGCCCTACGATAAATATACTAGTAGGTAGATCCTTCCTAGTTTGCTATCCTATTTACTAACTAGTTTTAGAGCGATGCAAGTTCCGTACTAGCTATACTAATATTAACTTCTTCTCCTAGTTAGTTTATTAACTAGTTACTAGTTAGACCTATTAGTCTAAGATGCCTTTGTATATGTAGTATAGTGCGACTCTAGCATTGTCCCTATCTATTACTAGTTATGAAACTAGTTAGCTAAAGATACGAGACATAGATAGTAGAAATATAGCGAGTTTAAAAAATCTTCTTACTTTCCTTTTATCTCCTATACTAACTAGTTAGAAATGCTAGTGTAGTAGCTTCCTAACTAGTTAGACTTCTCTATGTAGTAGAGTAGTACGTATAGCGTCGGTGTTGTTAAAAGTCCGCGCTATACTACTACGTCCGCTTTTATGTATACTATACCTTACTAGTCGCGCTCCATACTCCGTAAGCCCAAGAGACCCTAGCTCTATAAGCTAAACTTTTAGATTTTGTTTCCGAGTCTAACGCGACTTACCTTAGAAACTTAGACACTTCGCCTAAGGCATATATCGGAATTTTGTAGCTCCGATCTTTTAGCAACTTTTAGCAACTTTTAGCTAATCAAATAATGTAGGGAAAGGTACTAAGCCTTGGCGAAGCGTCTAAGGGCAATTGGGGCGCGATTTGGTATATATAAACTTTAGGGATACCGACTAGTATATTCTACAATGGCATAGTAGCACAACAACACGTCCTAAACCATCTATTGTATACATAAACGAAAGCGCCGAACGACACGATTGTAGCGATTCAATTTCTACGATAATTACATCCCGATCCGTAGACGAACTACCGCGTCGAACGTAAAACCGCGTTTCCGCTCGCAAGCTTTGGTACACATACCGATACCTCTATCCATCTACCGAATGTCGACACCCGCTTAGAAGGAGCTATCGTTGTAGTAGGCGAGAAGCGCGGCTAGAAGAGTATAGGAATACGGTCGAACGAATGCCTATATTGTAGTAGTAAGCTATACCAATTTAAACCTTTTAGTACCTTTCGCTATCTTTCGTTATCTTTCGGGCATTGTTCTACCTAATCAATTAGTAGGCCGGTGTATGCAAGGCCGTTGCACATAGGGGTAGCTACATCGTCTAGTGTCTCTTTAAGACTTTATTATTAGGATAGACATCGCTCGCCTTAGAAACCTCATTGCCTTCCCGCAATTTCATCGTCTTTTAGTAGCCTTAGTCATCTTTTAGCAACCTTCATTATCTTTTAGCAACCTCTATCAACTCCTAGTAACATTCGGTAACCTTCGGCTAATAGTCTCTATATAGCGCTAAGGTGTTCGATACGGAGGCGAGATAGGCGGACGAAGAGGGCGAAGGCTTCGAGACGCTATACTATAGTAGAACTAGCTATACCTACGCCTGTCTACTAACTAGCAAGTAATGAATACAAACCGGACATACGGATATCGCTATTCTAAAGGCTTCTAGACATTAAGGCCCGCTATTCTATGTCTTAGTTGTATCTCGCTATAGAAGAGGCTCGGCTTCCGAGGAACGTTGTCCATTAGCGTACGGTATTAGAAGCGTGTTTGTTCAATATGTATAGGTTTGAGCCTAAGTATAAGTAGACGCGGTCCTTGCGTCGACTAATCTTTAGCCACGGTAATACGCTTCTTGTCGCTCGGACTAGATTTGGAAAGAGCATTATTTTCTACGCATATAGTATCTTGACGACACAGATTACACTACAGATCATTCCCCTAACCAAACTAGGTAAGGAGTAGCTCGGCGACATACGGCGACTCGGCCCCTATACAAATCTAGTCCTTATTAGCGAAGGCACGAAGCAAGAATAGTATACCGTATTCGAGGGAATCGCGCGAGGTACATATACGCACATCCTACTTAGTCTAGAGTAGGTATCTATAGATGCATTCAAGAAACTCCTAAGGGATCTAGTATTAGTCGCGCGTATTAGGCTCGTTACGATCGATGAATATTATACCGTCCGCTAGTAGAAGGACTTTAGACCGCAGTTCGGAATGTTAGGCTAATTGCGAGATTAGCTACCACGGCATATTTGCTAGTTTGCGTGTTCTACAATACTCGACGATAAGACTAAGGCGGATGTATTAGACAATGCTAGGTTTCGATCTATTAGGACTAGACTATACCAAACCGAGGTAATTAGGATATCTATTAATCGCGATAATATGTCGTTATATATTCGTCCTATTCCGCGGGGTACTACTACCAAATAGGATTCACTTGGGTTTATCCTAAAGGATGTAGTTACTAATAGCAAAGCCATACCCGGGAATATACAAAAGACTATTGTATTTATCGATACTATCGTCGGTAACTCTTCTACGGCCGATTTCATATATAGCGCTCTCGTTAGTTTAATAACGAAAGCGCCTAACATTAGTAATCGGTACGTATATAAGCGAACTACTCTAGGCGCTAAGTATAGATACTACGTTACGGACATTGTGTAGACCTTTACTTCGATTACTCCGGACTAGGACAAGAACTTCCGGTATAAGGAGTTCAAGAAGGAATTGTCGGTTATTCGTATTATATTCGCGACTACTTCTCTTAGTATAGGTATTAACATTCCGGATATAGAGGTCGTAGTTTGCTAGAAGTTTCCTATCGGGTAGGACGTAGGAGATATATAGTAGAGGCTCGGTCGCGGTAGTCGTAGAGAGGGTAGGCGTAGTATTAGTATTATCCTCTTACTATACTAGGCCTTTAATCGTAAGGGCAAGGATCGACCGGATAAGAAAGTACGCTTGCTCGCTCTCTAGGCGAAGAAAGACAAAAGGAAGAACGCTAAGCTAAAGCGCAACTAGTTGCCTACTAGTCAACGGCGGCTAGATAACCGTAGTGTAGTCCAATAGGATAAGCCGTCAAGCTAGGATACATCGGTACCTAATGGTATCGAGGATAGCTAGTAGGCTTAAGTATATATAGATCCTTATATCGATAGTCGACCCCTTTGGTCGGATTAGGATATACGAGATCGGGAATTAATGCCATAGGTCTAGAAGGATATCGTTAATAGGTTATGCCATCGTCGTAGGTTTCTACTCTTCCTTAGTAAAGGCAAGTTGCCGGCTAGGGCACATAAGATCGTAGTACCGCCATCGTAGATATGCTATAGTACTTGCGCTCCGGATACTATAATATTTGGATCGCTCTTCGACTTCTAGTTGCCGCTACCGCTAGTCGTTACGAGGGCGCTATCGAAGACTTCTCGTTAAGGTATCGTATTAACAATACTCGAGGTATGGTACGCTTAGATAGCTACTACGATACGGCCTTATTATAGTTTTCCTATGCCGGTAGATTCCTTCATTCCTAAACGGTTAAGGTAGCGACTTGTAGCCCTATATAATGAATTGAGCGACGAGGAATAGGACCTCTTTAACGTTAAAGAGTTAATATATCGTATACTAAGTATGCTACATTGGAGGTTCTAGAATAAGTATCGCATTGAACTAGTAGAGTTCCTCTAGGGTACGCTAGCTTAGGTCGATGAAACGCTCGTACGCTTGGCTTACGAGAAGACACTTGCTACCGAGAAGGCTACTATCGAGAAGGCTACTATGCGGCAAAGGATGGGAGAGGCTAACGTATCTTGTTCGGATACCCTAGTAGACAGTTAATCTATAGGTAATGAATACGCCGCCTTGGTAGTTCGTTTAGACAAGAGGGACGATAATCTAGTATTGATAATGGCACGGAGACTCTAGACGGCTAGAGACTAGATCCGGTCGATAGACCCTCGTCGGGTAATCTACAACCTATCGGTTACTCTAGTTTCGTCGATAGTACCGGTTATAGGTCGACTTTCGGAACTCGTAAGACCGTAGATGTCGCTATTTACTTCTCTAGTCGCGCTACCGCCTACATTGTCGATACTAAAGCTAAATGCAATCCTTTCTAGCCTTGCAACGATGCGGATAGGCATTTAATAGCGTACTATTAAGGTAGATAACTTTATTGCCTCTCGATCGCTAGTCGATCCATTCTCGCCGTTATAGTCCGAGAAAGATGCTTGGTTAGTAGCTAATTCGTAGGCCGTATAGGTCCCGTATACGCAAGATATTGTACCGGAAACATAGCCTATAGAAGCCGTACGAGACATTGTCCCTAAGACGCAATACGATTACGACTCGAGTTAGTACGGGTCGCTAATCGGTTCGCTAATCGGTATCGATGTCGTCCCTAGTTCGCTACTAATACTAGAACGGATACTAACGATACCGAACCGTATACTAGGCGGTAAGCGAAGAGCCGCTACGCTATCTCGTACTCCGATACGGACTCTACGGATGTTATCGGCTAAGCGCTCTAGAGTATATACTATGTCGCCGACACGCACGACGTTAGCCGAATATAATACTAATATACGTCCTCGGGTAGCCGATATCTTATAGAGTAGGAGTAGACGGTAGGTAAAGCCGGTCCAAGGATTATCCGTTAGAGGTAGTTATAGTGTCCCGCCCTTACCGGTATAGTACCTCGAATCTATAGCATTGAACGCCAATTCGTAGATGGATTCGTCTCGCAATAACCGTTACTACCGGGGTACTAAAAGTTGCTAAAAGTCGCTAAAGGTATACTAAGTAGGGATTCGCCTAGCAATGGCCTTTGCTACCGGGGTACTAAAAGTTGCTAAAAGTCGCTAAAAGTCGCTAAAGGTGTACTAGATAGGGATTCGTCTCGCAATGACCTTTGCCGCCAGGGTACTAAAAGTTGCCGAAAGTTACTAAACTTCACGTCGAGTTAGTATACACATGTAGGAAAACAAGAACGAAAATTAGGTATATTCGCGCTATGTCTTGGGGGATAAGAAGGACTTCATAGCGACGCGAGGTTTGGCCTACAAAGGTTTAGCGCATGCTTTATCTATAGGACTTGGATACATTATACTATATGTATACCCGAGTTACTATATTAGGCGGTCTAGCGTCCTTCTAGGCGAATGTCGATACTTTACTATTAAGCGGTAGAAAATGTAGGGCTTGCTATTGTTAATCCCTCTAGTAGTAGCTATCTATGTAAAGTTTCGGTACCTTTTAGGTACTTTTACTAACTTTTAGCTAACTAGATCGCGTAGATCGGTATAGTTTAGAGCGGATAGAGCAATATTAGTTATATCGTCCCCGGAACAATAGGGCGAGCGAACAAGTTGTCCTATTACTTGCCCTACACTTCCCTTTAGATACTATTGTTAGTTAGTTTCACATTGCTAATTAATCGGACAATAGACCTCACTCTATAGTTAGCCTTACGGATATATTTCTTCGATGTCGCTCCCTCTTTCCTTCTATCTCTTTAGATATCGCATATACCCTCTTATCCTCTTCTATAATCAAAGATAGCTAGCCCTTTCTTTGCCCCGGCTACTCGCGGCTACCTACTCTTCGGCTAGGTATAACTTGATTTGACTCCGGAGGGCAAGAAAAATAGGTACTAATATGGTTTTAGAGCTCTTCTATCCATCGTCGCGGCATTGGCCGCTATGCCGTCCTATAAGTTATCTAGTCGTTGTAATCGCTAGTTAGGAAGATATACTAATCGATCTTAGTCGTCGCGCTCGCGAGCGCTTAGCTACCGCCGCCCTCGCCCGCCGCTCCCTTAATACTACTCGTTTCCGGGCGGCTATTATGCTACTTCGGTAGCGCCGTTAGTAATAGTAGTAGCAATAGTAGTAGCAATAGCAGTAGCAACAGTAGTAGCAATAGTAGTAGTAATAGTAGTAGCAATAGTAGTAGCAATAGTAGTAGCCGTAGCCATAGGGTAGCAAGTAAGTGTTTAGTTCTTCGTCGATGGAAGGTACCGATGTCCTAACTATGTTATAGTAACGACTTGAACAATTTCGCTAGTAGCGACGAGTAAGTTATCTATATGTAGATAATGGCTACTATAGCATGTACTAACTAGATTGTAGCGACATAGGCTTTGTTTCTAGTATCGACAAGTAAGCAAATTATAGAGACTACTTCCCGGTATAATTGATACTAATTGTACTATAGCGACGACTACAATCCTACTAGCGCTAGTAGTAACGACGACGACGACGAGTAAGCCATACACTCTATATACTAGCGGTATGTTAGCACATCTACTAACCATGCTATAGCGAGAATGAACCTTTTACCGGTCCTGCCCCGGTCTCCCCTCCTACTACTACTATCCCTCCTACTACCGCCGCCCCTTTCTTCGCTCCGCCGCCGGCTACAGCGCCTTCGTAGGTCGCTAGTATGCCTCGCCCTTAGCCAACTAGGCCGCCCATTCCGGGCTACTTGCCCGAGCCTACTCGGGTTATAGGACAATAGTAGTCTCCGGACGCCATCGATCGTAAGTACTAATTGAGTAATCGATAAGCATGTATTAACGTATTTTATAGCCGCCTATGCAAATCGCACGCCGTAGCTATACCACGTTGTCTACATTATAGAGACGACTTTAGGCGCCCGTTTCGCCCGCCCGTATAACGCCTACCGTCGTAACGGCTTTGAATACTAGGGATATATATCGGGCATTAAGGCCTATATCAAGAAGCCTAGCCGTAGATATACTCGCTACCGTCTCCGCAAGGTATAATACTACTATTACATTAGCGTGCTTTCAATAATACATGAACTAATATCGAGAACTAGATCCTATGCTCCCATCGCGACGAGGAGCTTAGGCTTACTCCTAAGAGCCTATCGCGTAAACTAGACAGTTTCGGCGGCGACTACGATGGGGGCATAGATAGTGCTAGTAGTACGTACGGTAGCGTTACTACATACTAATTTCCTTTGTGTTTAGTCGTTTTTACCTTACTATTGCTAGCCTTCGGGCATAATAGGCTATGTTCTTTACTAGGTTTGTACTCTTGGCGGTCTCCTATTTAGTGTTTAGGCATGGTAGTACTACTACCTCAAATGAATACTCTCCTCGAATATACTCCCTAGTCTCGTTCTCTCCTCGGCTATATATGTATCCAATATACGAAGATCGCTAAGAATGCGGGCTAGGTCTAGACCTAGGTAAGGTCCAACTCTACAATAGGGTCGTCTAGTGTATCTAGATCGATCTAGTCATTAGGCATATTACCGGTAGTATCGTCTCGTTCGAAATCGTCCTCCGATGCCGATTGCTATACGTACCGGCGATTGAATTCTACTACTTTGGTACTAACGACGGCTATGCTAGTAGCAAGGATATTAAGCGAATCGTACATAAGCAAACCCTTAAGGTCCCACGGCTTGCGAATACTACCCAATCCATTATTGAATAGTATGCGTACTCGCGAGAAGATGTCGAGCTTTGTATCTCGAATAGTATAATTATTAGGCATATACGTACTAAACTCTTGCTCTACTTTCGCTCGAACCTAGCGTAGGTAAACGTTAGTCCGGTAGATCCGATCGAAGATAATATCGATATTATGAGTACTATTCTTAAAGCAAGTCAATTTAGTCTTGCAACTAAGGTTCAAATGCTTAAGACTTAGGTCGATAGGCTTGAACGTGTCTCGCTTGCCTTTCTAGTTAACGAGACTAGATGCTAGTATAGATCGCTAGAGTACACGATTACTAACGCTATTAGATAGCAACTACCTATAGTATAGTATCTCTCGGCTATAATTGTACTATAATGCTCCGAAGAAAACCGGTATTAATAGGTCTACTATTCGTCGCAACTACCCAATGTCGCCGTATTTCATAGCATATCGGATAGTTAGGAATATCTCTATTTGCTATAGAAACCTATACATAGTGCGGAACTCGATATCACTATACTCGTAGCTATCCTTATCCCTTCTACTCTATGCATCTAACGAAAAGGTACGCTCGTAGATATCGTCGAGTATCTCATTGAATGTCTTGGCATCGAGTTTGCGTACAATGCTACCGTTTACCGATTAGTAACCCTCGTCCTTATCGAGTCGATTGGTGTCGATGTATGTAATAGGTACCTAGCCCGAGAATGCGCGAGATACTACGATACTACGACGCGTTAAGGCGGCGTAGAACAATAACAATACTCTCGCATTAAACATATACTATAATAGAGGTTCCATTATGTAATACCGGGCATTGTTACGACTATGCTACGTACGATTCTAGGCCTTCGAATCCGAGAGGATAGTATAGTAATACTACTCGCGCAAATGTATAGTCGTCTAATGGGTACGGATAATAGTAAATAATAGATTTATCTAAATGTAAAACCAAGCCGGTATACTAATTATCTAGGCTCGGTAATTAAATGCCCCCTCTACATGTTTTATCTATATCTTCGCCCGCCGACATAACTCCAACGTAGCCTAGTCTCTATAAACCAAATACAATCGACTATTACTAAAGTTATTAGGGGCGTCCGATCGCGAGTTAGTATTAGCGTTAAAGCCGAGCTAGTTCTAATAAAGGCGACTATAGACACGTAGTATGCCTTCGGTAGTACTACAATCCTCGGGAATAGAGCCTATCTAGAGATACCGAGTAGGCGAGTAATTAGAAAGGACATCGATGGTAGGTTTCGAAGGATACCCCTTAGGTCTATTCTACTATGTAGCTATAGCGAATACTTGATCGATCGTAGTGCCGTAGACGGACCTAATAGCATCGGTAATAATAGACTTCGATATCTGCCTCCTAAGAGCATCGCTAGAGTTAAGACTAGGTATATCGTATATATTAAACTCATTAAGTAGAACCGTCGGCCGATGTATGCGTTAATACAACCTATCCGTAGGTATCGCTATATACCGAATAACCTAAGTAGTCGTCAATGCTCGCTATATCGCCTTGTAGCCCGTTACTTCGTACTAGACGGCGTTACGAAAATTCATATTGTCGTAGTTAGTCACGGTTTAGGGATTATGGCCTAGTAACCGTAAGGCTAGCTATCGATAATTAGTAGAGACTTACAAATAAACATTGCCCGAAAGAAAGCGAAGGGGTTTGGTAGTAGGACGACCGAGGATCTAAAAGTTCCTAAAAGATACTAAATGTTACTAGAAATTAGCGAGGTCTTGCTAGACATAACACTCGAATGCCCTAGTAGACCGATAGCGGTCGCTAAAAGATACTAAAAGATACTAAAAGATGCCGAAAGTTAGTAAAATTGGCGAAGGCTTATAGGATGTAACGATTGAGTACTAGAGTCTATTAGCGGCGACTACTAAGAGATGCTAAAAGTTCCCGAATGTTGAAGGGACTAGCGGTAGCTCGATAGACACGCCAATCGAGTAACAACCGAAAGTATCTACTAGAAGATGCCGAGGGTCGTAGGTATTAGCTAAGGGGAATAGTAATATACAAATAATAAAGATATACCGCTTTATAGCATAGCATTTTCCTCGCTCCAATTGAGACCATAGTAGACATAGCTATCAAGGGACAATGAAAGTTGCTAAAAGTTACTAAAAGTCTACGATACTACGTCCGTCGCCTAGACATTACATGCCATTACTTGTACGTACCTTGCTATCCTCCGCGCTCTTGTTTAATAAACGATTAGTCGTATAGTAGCTACGATAGACGCCTAGGCTACTTAGGAAGTCTAAGTACCGTCGCTTTGTACTAGAGCCCTATAGATAGATTAAAAACAACGACTATATCGTGTTTGACTTATAAGGCATTCGAGAGTGTAATACGGACGCTATAACGAAGAAAACTCTCTTCTAGATAGCCGATCGGATGTCGTCGCTCTAGTATTAACTATCCTAATGTATACGTTAATTCTACATTAGATCCGTAAGAAGTTAATGCTATGTCGGTGCTTCCGTCGCAATAGTATTATACGTAGCGGCAAAGTCTAGTTAGTCGACGCTCGAGCCGAGATTACTTAAATTGAACTTGCCGAATGGCTTACTACGAGGTAGGCGATAGAGTTCTTGTATCGTGTCGTATAGATCTATGGAATATCCTTTAAGGCTACTTATAACATAGTAGCTATATAAGGACTACTTGAAAGACCTACGCTCGAGGATCTTTCGTAATGCGGTATAGCGAAGGTTAGGCGTTATATAGTATCGCGATGTAAGTAGAATATCGCTAGTACTATTATTCCTACTTCTCTTAACCTTGCTACTAACCTATGTTTCGAGGAATTTGCGTAGTGTCTACTTTATACTACTTAAGATATCGATAACTACCTAGAGCTTCTCCTACGCTATAATCTCGTAGCCTCGTCGGTAGTATTAGCGGCGCGGTCGCTAGCGCCTTAGACTAGGTAGTATGTATATAATAGATAGCGCTTCGGATAATAGACTCGATATAGTCGGTCTAGCGGTATATAAAGGATATAAAGAACTATCTTTATCTTCCTATTCCTCCTTATCCGTAGCCCTATACTCGCTACTACTAATACTAGAAGTATCGGAACTAGATTCGGTCTAGATATCGTCGACTACATTAATAAGGACTTCGTACCGTGCCGACGGTAATAGCGTAGGAGGCTCTAGGTTTAACGACGCTATTGTAGGTATAAGAGAAAGCGCCGAGCGTACGCTATATAAGGATATAGGAATTAGGACAATTGAGCGTAGTAGTAATATAAAAGTAGAGTACCGAAAGTGTGTTATTGTCTTCTATATAGGCCAAAGTACGTATATAGCAAACCTAACCCTAATTGCCCTTAGACTCGCTAGCGCGAATTCCAACCCTACATAACTGCTGCCTTCTCATTGGCTAAAAGTTGGTGAAAGATGCTGAAAATTGCTAAAACTTAATGAAAATTAATGAAAATTGATTTACTCCCAACAATTCTAATTCCGCTAGCGAGTCTGAGTAACTGAGGTAAGACGCGACTAGCTTCTTCAAATGCGGAATCTCTCCTAGGCGGACGACTTGGGGATTGTTTGTAGTAGTCCCTTTAAGCAAATTTACATTCTACCGGATAGGGCTCGGTAATGTATATTCTCGCCAGTCGAAACACACGGCCCCCAAAGTCCGGGTGGTGTTCGATGGAGCGTAGATAGCTAGGAGATTTGATTGTATTTTCTCTCGCGCGGTGCTATTCGTGTCTTCGTAGTAGCAGTTTTTTTTGGGGGTGCTTCAAGCGTCGAATTGAGTCCTAGGCTGAGAATGGATCGTATTGCAGACAAGTCCAGCCCAAGGACTCGATACTGACCGCCGATGATTTTCTCCCCGAGTAAAAAGCGTCATGTCGAACGGAAAAGCATGCTCCAGTTGCGGAGAGGAAGAAGGTGCTCGTCAGTGAATGCTGCCATTCGCAACGCTTCATCCTCGCAGACCAAATGTTGTAGGAGCGTGAAGAAATTTGAAGCTTCCAGGAGGTCGTGGTTTCAGCTCGAGCTAGATATGCACCTGTTGTTCTGACACGACTCGTCGCACAAAGATTGTATCCCTGAGCACAGAGCGCGCAGCCCAGTGCCTTCACGGCATCTGTCCTACGGAAGAGATGGCTCAGGCCTCCGTTAACACTCCATGCATTTTTTTCAATATGAGCTTACGCTACTTCATATATTCATAATTCATCCTCCTCACAAGACCTCCAGCTTATAAGTAGCAATCTCAAAAGCCCTCAACTCAATCTCCACGCCCTCGTCACCAACCTTGACCTCCTCGATAACATCCTCAAGCACATTCACCTTCCAAGCATTACCAACCCGGACACTTCCCAGACTAATCGTGCCTCGACTAGTGCCACCCAGACTGTCATACACCCTCAAAACCACATGTCTGCCCTTCTTAGGCGGCAGGTCGCCATTCGAGACATCCTCGTCATCTTCGGCCCGTTTGATAGTGTCCACAACCAAGCTTGGAGAAGAGTCTGAGGTAAGCTTGAAAGCACTGAACAAAGGCTTCAAGCTGCTTGGGTTGGAGTGGCGGTGCATCTTGAGAGGATGATTGAATTCGAAACCTGCTCGAACTGTGCGTTCGTCGAGAGGTCCGGCGTGAGGTAGAATGGCCCATTTGATGTGATGACGTCCCATGTCTGCGTGAGCATCTGGCGCCTTCGGTGCTCGCAAGAGCGAAAGTCTCATCAAGCTTCCGGTCGTGGCAAAGCCATACTTCGAATTGTTGAGAATCGAAACACCGTAGCCGTGCTCGCTCAGATCAGCGAACTTGTGACAGCAGACTTCGAACTTGGCCATGTCCCAGCTAGTGTTGTAGTGTGTTGGTCGCTTCACCAGACCAAACTGTGTCTCGTAGGTAGCTTCGGTATTGCGGATGTTGGTCGGGAATTCGACCTTGAGGAACTTCATGGTCTCGTGCCACTCGACCTCTGCTTCAACTTCCACTTGGCTGGTCTGGCAATCGTCAGAGCTGGCGTGAAGGCTGATCGTAGTCCTGATCCAACTCTTCTCCGAGATCTGCGTCTGGGTCGTCACTGCCACAGCGAAAGGCGAGCTTCTGGTGATCATGGTCTTACTCGAAGCCTTGAGTTCCTTACGCGACTCGAGATGGAATACTTCCACATCCCAAGCTTGCCAGTAGAGCGGCTTATCGTCGAATAGGACGAGCTGGTTAGCGCCCTTGCCTTCGGGAACGACCTCTCGCGCGGCCATTTTGTCGTAAAGGGAGGTAATCACACCATCCTCGACCTTGACAGAAAGCTTAGAGTTCTCAAGCAAGAACGCGCCGTCTTCCAACTCCTTGACGGTCGCCAATTTGAGGTCTTGCAAGGGACGCGACACTTCGCCAGCAGACTGACCGATAACGGGAATGCTTATACCGTGCACCTCTGTGTCCTTGTGCCCTGCGGCTCGCAGGCGGTACCCAGGCTCTCGTTTCCAGCCCAGAGTGTTGAGGACAACCATCTGCGCGTTGCTGTTGTCATCAAAGCCGAGGGCATCCATTGCTCCTCTCAAAGCCTGTTCGCCAATCTCGAACACTTTGGCATATTCCTTGTCGGAGTCATCGTAGCACATCTCGATCGAAGAGCCGGGCAGACAATCATGGAATTGGCACAGGAGCACACTCTCCCACATCTCGTCAATCTCCGCCTTCGGATACTTGTAGTCCTTAGTGTGCAGGGTGGCAAGTGTTGCAAGATACTCAACATCATGCAGCAAGATTTCCGACTTCCGGTTGTTTCTCTTGTTGTTTGCCTGAGTTGTATATGTGCCACGGTGCAACTCGAAATAGAGCTCGCCATACCATGTGGTGAACTCGGTCTTCTTCGTCGCAGCGTTATGCTCTAGCCTGTCGAAGAAGTCCTCCACACTCCAGCCCATGTGTACTCGAGGAAGTGCGTTGCCGATCTTGTCGCTGATACCACGGCATCGACGCAGCTTTTCGATGTGCCCCCATGTCGGTCCTCCACCGCCATCACCCTTGCCAAAGACCAGCAACGAGGTCGGATCTTGGTCCATGCTCTTGTGCTGTGTGACAGACCTCTTGACATCGCCGAAGTGTGCCTCGGCAGTGTACGTCTCGGATGGTGCCATGTGACAAATGACCTGGCTGCCGTCCAAGCTGACCCAGTTGAAGGTGGTATGTGGGAAGTTGTTGATGTTGTTCCAGCTCAGCTTCTGGGTAAAGAAGCGATTCATGCCTGCCAAGCGACATATCTGCGGGATCTGTGATGAGTAGCCGAAGGTGTCTGGCAACCAAAAGGTCTTGCATCGCTCGCCGAATCGTGACTCGAAGAATCGCTGTCCGTACAGGAATTGTCGCACCAGCGACTCTCCGGACGGCAGATTCGTATCGTGTTCGACCCAGCTTCCACCGATAGGCTGAAAGTTGCCCTTCTTGACGTGCGCCTTGACCCGGTCAAACGCATATGGGTAAAGCTTCTCCAACCACTTGTATTGCTGAGCCTGTGATGCGCAGAAGCGGTGCTCGGGGTATCTGTCCAGCAGATCACACTGATTGCTCCAGCTCCTCGCCACCTTTCTCTTGGTCTCATCCCACGGCCACAGCCAGCACGTATCGATGTGACAGTGGCCAATACCACTAACCAGTACCTCTCTCAGTGGATCATGTTTCGTCAAATCATAAACTTCCGGACCATCCACCTTCTCACCAACATACTTCTTCGCCACCTCCCTACACTCTTTGATCGCCTCACGACTTCCATTTCCCTCGATAAAGATATCCATAATATTATTGCAGATCTGCAGCGCATAATGCTCCTCCCAACTATCCTCCGAAAACTCCCTCGCCGCATCCCCAATGATCCAAAAATCGTAGTATAGCGCCCTCGCATCCTCATTCACAGCCACAAGATCGGCAGTCTTGAGCTCAAAATGGCGATTCGGGTCTGGAGGTTGAATGCTGTCCCCTCCCGGTGCATTTCCAAACATGCCATTACATGCCACCTCAATATAAATCGTCTGCTCTTTCCCATCACGATACGATTTGGGCACAATCCACTCAACCCTCTCCCCATTTCCAGTCAAACCCTGCAGCGGCTTCCCATCTTCCGTCCACACCATACCCTCCGAACTCGAATCCCAATGCAATTCGACAAGATTCTCATGCTCCCAGTCAGAAGGTAGGGTAAATTCGACTTTGAACCAATGCGTGCTCCAACTTGGACCAAAGCAAGCACCTTTCTCAGTCTTGTAGTATTCGTTCTTGCTATCGGTAGCTTCGTCGAAGGTGGGGCGTGTCAGATCCGGAGCATGCCATACTGACAGCTTGACATGATCGGCGCCAGAGACTCTGGCATTGTAGAGCTTCGCGAGAAGGCCTTGGTCTCGGTATTGACCTCCATCGGTGAATTGGCGGAGTCGGGAGGTGTAGATGTCGTGGATCAGCTTGCCTTTGGGGCGGCCGGCGAGTTGCGGGTATTTGGGCGTTGCGGAAGCGATGAGGTGGTGGGTTTCGCCGCCCATTGCTTCTTGATACAACGAATGATATGAAGATGCAGAAATGCAGGAAGGGTGTTGTTGGTTGGAGAGGTCAGGCGCTCTTCACTCCTGCCGCCAAGCTCTCGATCGTTCCTGCAGCCGTGAGAGCTCCGGGCAGGCGCAGGGATGGCAGGGATCTCCCAGCCTGCACAGAAGCTTGAACTGGGGTACATGTCACGACCAAGAATAGCAATATGATATAGCTACCGACATGGTATATTCACGGAAGCCAGATGGCTTGAGTCAAGCGATAGAGGCAATCGAGATGGCAACGAGTGCAGATACTCGGCACGTTTGACCATTTCCTCCCATACCAGTATCGGCTTTGATTTCGCCAAGGGCAATAGTTCTAACGTCTTCAGCCTCACCAAGCTTAGAGCCTATTTGGTAACTTCTGAGCGGGCTAGCTTGACATACTCGATAGTGCATAGACCTACCGCAACACGTCGGATATGCCTGTAATATTGGCTGTAGACACCTTGTAGCATGCTTTGACTTCGGTTAACTTAGTATATTATATTTCGTTATGTGTATCGTTTAGTAAATATAATATATCGTAGAGCTATCCGAAAGTAGATTATAGCTATTTCGGAAGGTATACTAAGCCCTACTCCGCTATATTTCGAAGAGGGCGATACTATCGATAACCTACAACTATAGCAATATAGTATAATAACGCGAAGATATATAAGTATCTAGACTATAGCGTATCGAAAGTATATATTAAGACCTTTTATTCTATCTAGAAAACATCCAATTCCGTCTAGTATAGCGTAAACAATACTACTACCGAAATTATAGCTTTATAATCCCTCCCGGATAGCTAGGACGATACTATATTCCTCGAGTCGTAATAATCTTAACTCCCTATATAGTAGTATAGCCTCGTAGACTCTTAACTAGACGATCCTATATTAAACAATACTTAGTCTACTTAATCGCCTTTCTAAGAGACCTAAGATACTAACAAAGCTACTTCTTAGAGCGCTAGTAGATCTAATAAGGGTAGTAAGAAGCGAGAAGTACGCTAGACTAAGGAGATAAAGGATATCCTTATAAACGGCTATAGGGACAAGGTTATTACTAACAACTACGTAGACCTTAATCTTAAGGATAAAGCGAAGACTCGCATTATAGACAAGTTAACTATTGCTAATAGTAATAAGCCTATAGCTTAGTCTTACTATAATATATAACTCGGCTAATATCGTAGACCTTATAAGTTATACTTAGTATTAGCTACTTACAAGCCCTTCCTTTTAAGGCTCTAGATTTAGCATTAATCTAGCTACTAAAGCAATTACTACGCTAGTAGAAGTATAGAATAACTATCTTACTAGTAAGGCAACCAAGTATACTAGTAAGCTAAGATACGGCCCTCCTAAATACCTAGATATCTATAAGCTTATATTTACTAGTAAGACTACTACTAGTATTTATGTACGCTATAGACTACTAACAAATAGTCGAACAACTAGTCTAACGGTTATATTAACTCTAACTCTAAGTATTAGCCTGGCTCTAGTACCTACTATAGTGCCTACTATAGTACTATTAATACCGATAATACCGGCTTAAGAGAGTGTCTCGAACAAAGAGAATTTGCCTCTAGCGGTAGTCGACTCTTCTACTATACTAGATAGTATACTAACTCCTAGCTCGAAGCGTAAAGGATAGCTAATTACGCCTACAACGTACGTAAAAGTCAACCGCTAGTAGGGAGCTAAGCTACTAGTTAATAGCTTAAAGGAGGCCTTAGTTACTATTAAAGAACGTAACTACTTCCGCGAGTCTCTAATTCTTATAGCTATTAAGGACATAACCCGTAACAACGATATTCTACGTACTATATAGCGTAAGCTAAAGGGCTCGGACCTTAACGCTATACTATTTATTATAAGGGACAAGGCATACCGTCGTAAAGAGCTAGTAGAAGTAGCCGACGATATAGGTAAATATAATATATATAGAGGGCATAGAGATTGCCGCCGGCGGCGGAGATATTAACTAATTAGAAGCCGGATTTAAGTCGCTATTTTCGTAGAGATTCGAGGGGGCTTCGAGCTAGCCTACCGCCCTTACTACTTAACTACCCCTATCCCTATTATTACTAAATTCATAGCGCTCTTCGAATATATATATATTATACTCTATTTCAAATTTGATATTATTTAGTCTATTGTATACCGAGTTCTACTACCCTATAGGTCTTCGGTTATCGTCGTCGTTCTCTACTCGCTTAGTAACCCCTCGACTATTAATCGACTATCGAGATCCTATATTCTACTATTATAGCTTAGTATTTCGACTATATCCTTAACCTACTACTATATTAATATTACGATACCGGAGCTATACATTAATAAGACGGCGATTATAGAGCTAGATTAGGCGAGTAACCCTATCTAGAAATTATATTAAACGGTTAAGAAATAAGCTTACCGGAGTAATGCGAGGGTAATACGATAATGTTACGATATAGCGACTTAAATAGCTCGGAAACAATAACTTTTATATTATATTCTATCGACTTAAACCGGTAGTTCTTATCTACGCCTAACTAACTCTTCTTTATATTACTCCTAATTAAACGACGATATATTATCCCTCTTCTATACTATTACTTTACCCTCCTTATCGTAATTAATCTTATCTTCTAGATTTCCTTAGTTGTAAGCCCTCTTAGAAGTTAGTAGTAGTATAGCGTATACTCGCAAACCGACGTTCTTCGTCTTTAAATAACGAGTCTAATAGATTATAGTACCTAATAAAGTTGTATAGGCAAACTAACGTATATATAAGATTAACCTACGTCTCAATATTATATAGTAGACCGCCCTCAAGTCTATAGATCGCCTAGCGTACCTTGAATATACTAAACGTCTACTTAACGACGTTGTAAAGACTCGAGTACTAGAGATTAAATAACTCTCTCGTATTAACTAGACGTTAATCGCCTTATTGCTACTCCTTTAAGTAATAACGAGTAGAAGGATAAGGCACTATAGAAATACGACTACTTAGATAGCCGGCATTAGTAAGGAAGTACTTGTCTTCTAGTAGTAAAGAGCTAAAGCCGTTCTTCTCGCGTATATATAATAGTATACCTAAGTCGTTTATAGAGCCCTCCTATCTAGCGAGAATATACGTAAAGCGTATATTAAAGTCTATAACTACTAGTATATTCTACGAGATGCGGCCCTTCCTATTACGCTATAGTATCTACTTAGTAACTAGTACTCGTATATTTATATAAGTACTATCTATAGCGCTAACATAGTCCTTAAAAGCGGCATATTTGGGATCTCTTAATCGCTTAGGTACGTTATTATAATCCGGCTCTTCGACATAGTCTAGATATAGTAATAGTATATAGCGAAGAACCTTATAGAACGACTCGCTTATTGTCTAGGTTAAGCGCTTCTATAGGGCGTATATCTCGTTATACGTAGCTCTATAGCTATAGATATATAAGAAGTATATTAACCTCTCGGCTATAGTAAGATAACGGATCGATTATAGGCCGTTCTTAACTATAATAAGTACTCGAAGAAGCTTATTAAATGTCTCGATATTAACTCGACATAGCTTGTATAACTCTCGGTCGTTACTTAGTAACTTAGTAGTATAGCGAGTGCCTTCGTAGGTCTAATAGGTAAAGGTATAGTAGTCTCCCTCGAAGTCTAGGTACTATTTACTATAGTATTTAAGCGTCTATAATAATGTAGTAAGTATAGCAAGAATATAGCCTTCCGATAGTCTAGTAGAACGTACGAGAACGTCTATAGCGATAGCGATAGTAAAGTAATTGAATCTACGAAGAACGCCTATAGCGATAACTATATCTTTAAGGACTCCGTAACGGCTATATACTAACGATATACTAGTACCGACGATAAGCTATACCGGAGTAGGTACTTCTAGTAAAGAAATACTAGTATTCTACCCTATATTAAGGGTTATAGTATTATACTAGATAGAGCGAAGAATTTAATACCGGATTGCCTATTCCGATAATCTATAAGGCTTAAGGTAGTATTATTAATATTGCGATAGTAATAATACTATTACATATATTACGACTATTGAGAAGACAATATATCTATTTAGTAACGGCAATATAATATTATAATATAGTATAGCTATTTAGTAACTATAATATAGTATTATAATATAGTATCGAAGTACCGCCGAGCGATTACTAAATAGGCTCTTAACATCGTACGTGACTCCTTATTATTATTAGCATCGCACGTGACTCCTTATCATCATTAACATTGCACGTGACTCCTTATTATTATTAATATCGTACGTAACTCCTTATTATTATTAACATCGTACGTAACTCCTTATTATTATTAACATCGTACGTGACTCCTTATCATTATTAACATCGTACATAACTCCTCATCATTATTAATATCGTACGTAACTCCTCATCATCATTAACATCGCACGTAACTCTTCATCATCATTATCATCGCACGTGACTCCTCATCATCATCATCACCATCATCTTCTTCTTCTTCTTCTTATCACTGTGCGATGGACGTGTGATGCACGCCTCTATGACTTGACCATCATGTGTGCGTGCGTGCGCATGAAGAAGATGCAATGAAAATCACATGTGAATCGATGCGCGATGGCAACGTCGGCGAGGTGGGTGCGCCGTCCGTTTCAAGTCCGTTTTTTTTGAACGACCGAGAAGACGTGGAAGATCCCTGAGCAGCAAGTTGTTGACATTTCCATCGTCTCAGATGGCTTGCCCTCCGACTACTAATAATAACCTTCCCACTTCTTCCACCACCAACCCGACACCTCGCCGCCAATCCACCCTGACGACAATGCACAACCCAACAACTGCTTCGTCTCACGCATACCGCACCGCGTTGCAATACGTCAAAGCATTGTTCGGGCAGGAGCAGTATCGCAAGTGCATTCAAGTCTGCCGCGATGCGCTGAAGATGGCTGCCCGTGGCATCCAAGTGCCGCTGCCGCTCCACCGCACCTACATCAGCCTCTATCTCGCTCTCTCCTACGATGCCATCGCTCGCGTCATGCACCATAACTCCGTGGCAAAGCTTCCAGCCTTCGATTCCGCCGAGCAGCACTTCTACGAAGCTCTCGCCGCCCTCCCATCATCGCAAGACGCTCGAGAACTGTGCACGCGACTTGCTTACGAGCGACGACGGGACCCTTTTCTCGAGGAGGCCAGGAAGCGCTACAGCATGTATTCGCAGTTGCCACCATCACACCCATACCATCGGACGCCATCCAGAACCAGCTCGTTATGGCTGTCTTCGCCTCCGCAGTTGGGTGGTGAACACATTCCGTCATCGCCAGCGCACACTGCATCTGAGCTCGATGATATCGAGAGCCACGCCAGTTTGGACTTGGCTACTCCGAAAGGTCTGCCTCGCGAACCATCTCGAATGTCACTCTTCGACTCTTCGCCACTGGAGAAGCGGGCTTCCGTGGCTCCAATGACGTCGCTATCACTGCAGCGGCAGAAGTCCGTCCGGGGTCCCATGCGCCCAATCCGATCGCCCTCACCTGCCAAAGCCTTTCACATTCCGCCGACACGTCCATCCTCGGAGTCTGACTCGCGCAGACGCTCTATACTGCCGAGATTGTCCACTGCAGAGCAGACCAGCTCGCGTCCGGCATCATCATACCTGGCCTACGCTTCCATGCAGTCAGAACACATTCGATCTCCAGTGTCGCCAGTATCACCGATATCGTGGGCGGACTCAGATGGCCATTCCGACGATACTCCAGTGTCTCCAATCTCGCCCCACACCCCACAACCGCCAGCGCCACCCCCAGTATATCACGAGCCAGCATATAACGAACCCATCCCCTCAACCTGCGTCATCCAGGAGGCACCAGATGGAGGCCTCGATGAGGCAGCATTGCTACGTTTCACCGATCACATCAATGCCATGCGATGCCAGATTGAAGCGCACTTGACAATGCTCTACAATTCGAAGGACCAACTCTACCAGCTGCAGAAGGAAAAGAAAGCAGCGGCCGAAGCTCGCATGGGTGCAGCAATGCCGGAGAGTGCTCGTGATAGTGGCAAGTACTTCCTCAGCAGTCCGGCACCCTCACGTGATAGGAGTCCAGAAGCAAAGTCCATACCGCAGTCGAGTAGCTACTGGTCTTTCGTTCCAGAAGACGTCAAAGTAGATGAGAAGAAGGCGCGAATCGAAGCGGGTCGAGAACGAAAGTGGGCGAGAAAGCGCTTCGACCCCACTCGGTATCAGGAGTTGGCCGAGAAGGCATTGGCCGAGTTGTAAAAGTATCACGCCAAAAGCTAGCGTAATGTATAATGAGGCATAGAGCAGAAGAAGCGTCAGGATTCACTTTACCAGAGATACCCCAGGGCGTGGCGTATTTAAACCTAGCGGATTGCGAAAGCAGGAAACCGGATCAGCAAATCTTATATATTGTATCAACAAGTTCATCAAACCCAAGCTTTCAATCAAGTCGCAGTCGTATTGGCTTCTTCATATTCCTTCTGATCAACCTCATCATGCCAAGACGTCTCTAGAGTCATTTCCCACATCAGCCAATTTTTTTTTTAAAAAAGACATTCTTCTCCTCATAGAGAGAGAGAGACACACACACAAAAGAGAAAGCAAAAAAAAAATACTCACTTCCCAAACTTATGGCCAAATGCGCCATCATAGTCGAACAACTCCCTCCATGCCAATGCATCTCGCCCGCGGCAACATGAACCACATCTCCAACTTGTAATCTCCTAGGCGACTGGCCTTGGGCACAAATCAAGCCTGTTCCCATCGTCACGCTTAGGATCTGGCCGTGTTGGTGCGTGTGCCAGAATGTTCGGGCGCCGGGGGTGAAGCAGACGTTGTTTCCCACTGGGAGAAAAAAAGAAGAGTTAGATAAGACAAAAAAAAAGAATTGACGGCGGGTACTTATTTACTGCAAGAGTTGTCTTCGGCGTTGAAGACTGGATCCATGTAGACTGTTCCAGTGAATGTTTCCGTGGGTTGTTTGGAGGGGGTGTTGGGTTTGTGGGAGGCTTTTGTGATGAGCATTGTTGTTGTGGTGATAGTCTTTGGGGGTTGGTGTGAGTGGGAGAAAAAGAGGTCGCCTCCTGCCCTCCATCCACATGCGGTACATACAGTAAGTAAGCCGATCGATCTCCGGGGCGCGAGAATTGCCGAGCTGATCCCCCATGATCAAAGATCCAATTGCATGTACGTAGTTGTTGCGCCTTCGATTGGATTTTCTACGAATCCGAGTAATCTGTACAATTTCCTCGCACTCGTCATGTTCGCCAGCGTATCCAGCGCGACATGTTCGTAACCCAGCCGTTTCGCCTCGTCGATCGCCGTCTCGGCCAGAGCTTTCCCAACTCCCATTCCTCGTCCTTTGGGATCGACGTAGAGCCGCTTCATTTCGCAGAATCCTGTGCCGGCGGAGGCTAGTGGTCTGAGTCCAACGCAGCCGACGACTTCATCTTCCGAGTTGTGGGCCAGGAACAGACCTCCTTCCGGTGGCGCGTATTTGCCTGGGAAGTTTGCCATCTCGGAAGCGAGGTCTTGGAATGTGAGATCTATGCCTAGAGATTCGGCGTAGATTTTAAAGAGGGTCTTTGTAGTTTCCAGGTCATCTTTGCTTCGGACTGGTGCGATGAAGTATGTTGCTTCTGTAACGGTTTTGGTGAATTCGATCGGTTCTCCCATCCTGGCGGCTGATTCGATTGGTATATTGTGCTGGGAGATGAGGTATGGGAATGAAGAGAAGAAAAAATATGTGTTGCCTGGTATCTGTTATCCATCGCCCTGGTTACTGTGCTCCACATAACTAGCAGGGAGTGGGACCAAAAGATGGAGATGGCGGTGGAATAGCATCTGCAGGGCGTGCTTTGCATCCTACCGTATCAGTTTTGCGAGACAGCATGTAAGCAGCGACATTGAGAGAGCTTCAAGCCTTGTACGCAGATTCTCGAGGTGTGTCAGGAGAACAGGAGACGGTCTTGGGCAGAGAATGGTCTTTTGAAGCCGCCTACCTTGATGGCCACGCCTTGGGTGCCAAGCATACCACTACTAAAGCACGCGTCTGTGCCGCAGATAGATGTGGCGTATGATAACTTTCGCGTCTCTACTCTCTCAACTTCATTGTTGGCCTGTGGTCAACAGGGAATGCGCACTACTCAAGGCAATCATTGACAGACGACGTTGCCGCCTCTCAGTGATACGACATGATTTCGACTGTCTCGCTAACTGGCCATGTTGATGCAAGAGACGGAAGAGGAGTCTGCGGTGCGATAGATGGCGGCATACATAACAAGAGAATCAAGATTCGAGAGTTTGAACCAGTGGGAAGAGACTTGTCCGTTAGATATCCCGAATACGTATAAAAACAGAGAAGGACAGAGAATTGTGATGAATAGGGATGTTGTCACTAACGTCAATAACGATGATACCTACGTAAGTGACAGATTGACTATCAGTTACGTCAATTGTTAGTATCGTAATGCCTAAGGCACGATTTAGACGTTAGCTCCATGTAATAGTATCGAGTAAATACTCGTAGATATAGCCAAATACTATCCTAATAGCTTTCGGTATAGGTATCTACTATATTCCTATCTATAAGCTCTCGGAAGAGTATAGTTTAGTATATTATACTATATAATAGTACTCCTAAGTAAGGATCTAGTTAGGAGTTACTTAGACAATATAGTTACTAGGGTAAATTTCGAGTTCTAAATAAAGCGACGATAAGGTCGAAATACTAATAACTACTTTCCTAATTAACCTACAAAGTACATTAATCGAAAGCGCTTCTTCTAAAGATATTATTTACTTTTTTTTAGTAGTATAGTATTGTACTAGCGTTATTAATACTTGATATACTATTTCTAATTAAAACTAGAATTCCTACTATAAAAATCTAGCTTTAGTAGTACTACAATGCTACCTTCCGTAGACCTAACGAACGCATAGTTTAAAGCTATTATTATATTAAACAAAGGCGCGACTATTAAGTATATCTACTACTATAGAATCCTTTCTACTATACACTTATCGCGGAAGAAGGCCTATCTCGAAAAGTGCGAGGGTTATTAGCTATATCGATTGCGCTAGCAAGAGTCAAGCCTTAATAATAATAACTACCTTTCTACGCGTAATACGTAGTCTATACTACCCTATACACCGCGCTAAAAGAAGAATGCTATTGACTACGCTATAACGAAAGCAATTACATATAGCGGACTACTATTTAGCGCTATAGACGGCTAGGCATATCCCGAATAGCGCGAAGTATTCTACCTCTTTAATCGCGAATATAACCTACCCTTACGCTAGCGCGTCGCTTTATACATGTCTACAATTAAGGCAGAGATAATGGTAGAAGTCTAGGCTATATTGGATTAGTAGGTAGACCTTAGTTTCACGTTCGATAAGTCGGAAACGCGTACTAGGCAATATATAGCTAATCTCTCGGTAAATACTCCTAGTAGAAGTTTCTTTATTAGCCTTATCGATATCGAAGACAAAGATGCCGATGCCTCTACCCTTACAACCGCCCTACTTAACGCTATTAGACTACTTTGCAATAGCGATTTAAAGAGATAGAATAGTCTACAAATAGACACGTACAATACAATAAGGGCGGTCTATAAAAGACTAGCTACTATAGTGCTATACGTATAGTGCGTCCTTTGTAATAGCTATAGACTCTAGCTATATATTAGTAACTAGGCTAACCCGAAGAAGAAGGCTATATATATCCGCTACTATAGGGACACTTTGCGGAAAGCCTTATATATTCTTACCCTTCTTAAGTAGTCTAAGAAAGCCTAGAACGTACTAAAAGCCTATACTAAGGATAAGGGTATAATACTTCGAGCCTTTGTAGTAGTATGCCTTACCCGCTAGGGTTTACACTATACCGCTATTAATAGCCTATTCGTAGCTAAAGACACGCTATAAGACGTTATACGTATAATAGACAAACGACTCTTCCGGCGTAAGGACGGGTCTATTAGTATAGGCGTAGCTACTACTATATATAGTATTAACAACCCTTCCTTCTAGCTATAGCTTTGTTACCTCTACAAGCTCCTTTAGCTATATAATAAGGCTCGCTATATTAGCGAAAGCGATACTTTACGAGTCGGTTACGTTATTCCACGATAGATAGTACTTCGAAGAGACATTATAGAAGCTAAGTTACTAGAAAGCAATAGGTTATTAGCCTTGTTTAATACTCGAATAAGTACTTAGACTTAGCCTATACACTAGGCCGCTTACTTACTTGATATTGAATAGCTACGGATATTACTAGACTTTATAGACTAGTAGGAAGGGTACCGCTACTCCTTCTTCTAAGACTATTTTAGTAGCGACACATAGGCTTTTACCTAGTTTAAGGAGCAGTTTATTAACTTCTATAGCTCTACTAGAGTCTTCGAAGCCTATAGACCCTTAGCGTTACTTAAGCGTGTACGTAAAATAGGCAATACTAAGCATTTCTAGAATACCTCTACTATACTTCGGAAGGCTCCTTACTTAGCTAACGTAGCCCTTCGTTTGCTAAGAACGCTAGCTAATTCTATACCAAGTAAGCGAGCTTTTAGCGGTATGAATTATGTATAGGACGACTATAGAACACGCCTATTAAGTAAGAATACGGACTTACTTACCTATATATATATAAATAGCAAGGCTCTACGCCGCTATCTATTCGCTCTTAAAGTATAGAAGGAGCGATAGGAGAAGCTCCGCGAAGTAAAGAAGAAGAAGCTATCTACTAAGCGTAATATTCGTACTATAGAGCTAGAGGCTATAGTCGTACTAGATATAGCCTTAGCGAAAGACAACAACCTTCCGACTACTAATATGCGTTAGATGTTAGAAGCTAAGCTATACGACTTGTTTGACCTATAGTAGGTAGGGGTTACTAATAATAATAACTCGTACGAGGCTAATAATATATTAGTATACGAGGACTACTTTGAATACGACCTTGACGTAGCTAGCCTTGCTAATCTAGTAGTAAGTTAGGCTTCTAGCTTCTACGACCCGCTAGTTAATCACTTACAATAAGCCTAGTAATAGTCTCAACCTTTACAAGATAGCCTTAACGGCTCTTAGTATCTATAGACCTATAGCGACTACCTAGGCGCTAGTTAGATACGTAGAGCCGCCTATAATGCTATAGAGCCGCTAGTAAAGAGGCACTACTAACAACAGATTAACTACTACTCGAACGTATATAACGAGTATCGCGAATACTAAGTTAAGTCGATTAGTACCCTTTCTAGTAATAACTACTAGTAAAAGTAATTAATACGATAACGACGGAGCCTTCTTATTAGTCTATAGCTTTCTACATAGCTCTAAAAACAGCCCTTTCTAGCTAGCCTATATCTATTACTTCTATTACTTCTATCCTTTATATGCCTATCTAATATTATGTAATACACCTACCCTTCCTACTACGGTTAGCGTATTTTAGCCCTACTATTACTAACCGTTAGTATTACATTATTAACGTTAATGACAGTATTAGTAACGTTACTAACGTTAATCGTTAGTAATAGCTTAATACCCCTAGTAATTAATAAGTCTGCTTGGACGCAAATTGTTATCCTAGGGCCTAAGATTTCGTCGACGCGCAACGAATTAGATCTCAAGCCCTATATTAGGCTAACCTAGATCGTACGTCTAAATATAGAATAGTATCGGAAGGGGACAATACACTTCTAATAAGTGAGATAGTAGGCTAGGCTATCCTAGTAGGCCGGATCTAACTCTTAGTTAAGGCCTTAAATACCTCGCTAGATTTCGCGATAGATTTAGGCTTAATCTACGCCCTATTTTGAAATCTAGCTCTTTTCTCGGATTTACTATTAAATACCTATAATCTACTAGATTAGTACCTTCGTTAATCTAGTAGTTATTCTATTGCCGGGATACCCTTTCGGGAAGGTCTAGGTACGAAATCTAGTACCCTCGAAAACTAGTACTTCTAGTCTAGGCTAGTTTTTAGCGCTAGCCGATCTACGCGTAGAAACTCGTATTTATACTCTTTTGCTATTATATACTCTTTCTAGGCTATCTAATATCTCAAAATAACGCTAGAATAGTAGGAAATCGAGGTATACGAGGATCTTGCTTTACTACTAACGATTAGTATAGTATTGGCGGTAATTCGGGTAGTTATTAAGGACGGCTTCGAGCGACCGCGCTATCGACTAGAGGGTATTATAAAGACGCTTATTGCGCCTAATTTAGGCGCGTAGTAGACTAATATAATACTTAATAGACTACCGGAGTATTCGTATAGGACGACTCGGATGCGATAGCTAGTACTACGCGCCTTTGTCGAGGTACTAGAGGTTATATATAGCCTTACCGGCGGCGATAGGATTAGCCCTATAGAGTAGGTAATTATCTTCCTTAACTTTGTAGCCTATAGAACGATATAGGGTCGACTACGTATAATATATTAGTATTCGCTATATAGTATTAGACGCGCTATTCGCAAGATTAGTATCCTTTATTACTACCTATATAAGGACTACGTTCGATAGCCAACGCGCGATAATCCAATACCTCGAGCCATCGTTAATAACCCTAAATTCTAGCTATATTTCTCGGGCTATATAGGTGCCTTGGACGGCACGCATGTAAGGTTTAAGGCGAAGAATATAGACGCCGGCGCCTATCGTAATCGGAAGGGCGAGGTATCGTAGAACGTATTAGGGGCGTATAACTTCGAAGGCAACTTTACGTACGTATTGCCTAGCTACGAAGGGTTAGCGAACGACGGTACTATGTTAAAGAAGGCCTTACGTATAGGGCTAGTAATACCCGAGAATAGGTACTACCTAGCTAATAGCGGTTACTCTAAGAATATAGAGTATCTCCTCGTACTATACTAAAAGACGCGTTATTACCTCCGTAAGTAGTATACGTTAGCTTAGAGGCCGGAAAGGAAGGAAGAGTTGTTTAACCTACGGCATAGTTAGTTACGTAACGCTATAGAGCGTCAATTTAGCATTACAAAGAACCGGTTTAAGATACTTACTAAAGGGCCGCCGAAAGGCTATAGCGTAAGGTATTAGAGTCGCTTTATCGTCGCGCTCGCGGCTATTACTAACTTTATAAATAGCTACCGTTAGATAGTCGATACTAACGACTATATCTCGTAGCGGCTATGCGATAAAGATGTCGGGTTCGATAATACGGACGTTAATAATAAAGAGGTAACGAACGAGGACCTTATATAGATAGCGATAAGGAGTAGGATATCGGTATATCGCGACAAGATTGCGACTGTAATATAGCGCGATTATTAGTTAAGAAAGGAAGCCAATCGTCTATATAAAGACGATTAGGTAGTATAGGTAGAGGAGAGGTTTCGTAGATAGACTATTTACTCTATTAAATTTAATAAAGTTCTATATATAGACGCTAAGCCCTGTTTTCTTATCTGTTTTGAGCTCTATTCGTCTACTCTACGAACTTATAGGGCTATCCGAGGGCCTTCTAAGGTGTATTTGAGTTCTATATGCCCTCCGTTATGTCTATAGAAAGAGTAGCTAGATATACCTATACTAGCGCGGAAATCTAATACCTCCGGCTATTTATCAATATTCTCTACTATAATACAACTATAGTTCCATTATTATGTAATACAATTGTAGAGCGTTACTAAAGCTATATTTTAAAAAAACAACGAAGTTAATCGGATATATAGATAGATAGATAGATAGATAGATATTTCATTCGCCTATTGTAGTACCTTTCGGCCTATGTAGGTCTGTTTCTATATATTGTTTTAGGTAGGAAACCAACTTGGTTAGTAAAAACCTCCCTCCTATCCTATTTATAACTATTGTTCTTCCTCGTTTCTTTGTTTTCCTTCCTCTAGGGTATACTAGTATTATGGTTATTACCCTCTAACTACCTTGCCTACTACCCTACCCTCCTTTCCCCCTCTTCTTCCCTCCTTCTTATCTACTCCTTAGTTTCCCTTACTAATGCGAATTGTTGTACAAATCCCTATTTAATAATCTACTTTACTATCCTCTTTAGGTCCTCTTTGCTTTAGATTAGCTTATTATATTCCCTTTCTATTGCTTTTAGTCTCTAATTACTTCTACCTTCTAACTATTAAGGGTAGACTAGTAGCATATACTTAGGGTTCTAAGATTAGTAGCTACATTAGCAAGCTCTGCTTTCGATTCCTAGGACGTTTCTTCTAAATAGGTAAGATCTAAGTCTAATGTGTTTAGATCTAATTTAGATGGCTAGGCTTGCTTCGGCCCTATTTAGGTCCTTATAGAGCTAGTAGTTATATTAACTAAATTTGATTAGTACCTTTAGGGTTCCTAGTCTAACTTATGTTTTGTTCTACTCCTACTCCTATAGGTGTCTAGCTATTGATTCTGCTAGGCTTTGTTTCTTTTCCTTTAGCTTATCTTCCTTTAGCCTTATGTTTAGTCCTTAGAGCTGTTTCTTTAGTATTTCTCTTATTAGGACTCTATATTGCTCTAGGTCTTTAACTTTCTAGGGAGTCATTTATAGTCTATCTAGCCTCCTAGTCCTAACGTACTACGCTTTTATCTTGTCTAGTACCTTTTAGATAATCTGTTAGGCTAGGTATTCTATTGTCTTTGCTATATATTAGTATCTTAGTCCCTTAAAGTATTGTTTAACTAGTAGGATCCCTAATTCCATTTCTACTACCCTTGTTAGTGTAGTTTTATATGCTTCTAGGATTTTCTTTAGGCTTTAGGTTTAGGATCTACTAATTGGTTGCTTAATCCTCTTTAGTGTTTTCCCTTAGGCTATCTATATCTATGCTCTATATAGCATTACTAGCTTAATAATTGCTTTGTACATAACTTTAGCTTTCTCGAATGTAGCCCCCTATATAGAGGCTATAAGCCTATTAATGGATTGCATGTTAGTATCTGCCCTCTGCTTTGCCTTCTTTACTTATAGTCCCTAATTCAGTTTTAGGTCTAGCTAGATCCCTAGTACCCTAAGTTCTGCTAATGGTTAGGTTTTAAAGCCTTAGATAGTAATTGATTGCTTCATGTTGTAGGTTGATTTAGCCTTACTAAAATAGATAAGCTAGTACTTTTCTAAGGTAAATTTTGCTCTATACCTCCTTACCTATTTTTCATACTCTTAGTGCTTCTCTTCTAGGATCTTATAGTTAGTTTCTGTTGTCTTAGACTAGGCTAGGATGTTTGTATTATCTACAAACCCCGATACTGTCGAGCTAAGGAGGGCCGATAGGTATAAATGGATCATAAGCTACAATAGAAGCTACAAGGAATAGTAGGGGCCAAAGTAGGAATAGCAAGTGTGTTGTTATTATCTTACAGGTTGGAGCTAAACCTGAAAGGTGTTAGCTTGGATTAGTTACATGATAGTCATCATGTGATCTAGTCTGCCTTAGTATCCCTTACTAGGTTACTAACTAGACTATATATTCCAACACTCCTACTTAGATTAGTTAATCTACAAATCCTAATTCTAACCAATATAATCCAACAAGAACTTCAATTAGCTAATTAGATGCAATGGCTTCTAGATTAGCATAGCGTATCCAATCTACTAGGTTCAATTCCTAGATCTAGTATTTGCCCGCTTAGTAGAGTTTGAACTCCTCTAAGTAGGCACTTTTGTCCCTTTATGCTAACTGTAGTTGTCTAATGAATTCCTAGAACTATAGCCCTATCTTTGGCTTAGTTAGGCTATTAGCTACTATCTCTTTTGTTAGAGTGTATTCCACTATAATCTTTCTTTGCTACCAAAGATTTCTAACCTTGTTGAAACTAATATTAATATGTTTTAATCTCTTATGGGTATAAGCATCTTTAACAAGAGTTAAAGCTACCTAGTTATTACCTATAATCTAAATAGGTCTAACTTTATTTACTATATTAGAATTTCCTTTAATTAATAGTTGGAATGAGTATTCTCCTACTAACTATACACAATCCATCTCCCTTAGGAATGCTATAAGGAATTGAGATTACTTTACATATGCATTTATTACCATGTACTTAGCTTCTATAGTTAATATAGTAACTAACTTCTACTTCTTGCTCATCTAAGAAACTAGTAATCTATAGAGAAAGAAGATGCTTCTAAGGATCGAGACTCTATTAGCTTTATCCATTGTATAATTAGAGTCTAAATATCCTATTAGCTTTCCTCCTCCCCTCCTAAACATTAACCCTAGACTTAGGAATAATCTTAGGTATCTAGCCAGTTTTCTAAGTGCTTTTAGATGTCTCTTAAATAGATCTAACGTATATAATCCTAATCTTCTAAGGGCAAAAGCAATGTTAGGTCTTATTATGGTTATTAGCTACATCTATGTACCATTCTAGCTTTAGTACTTAGTCTTATTACACCTTTCTTCATTTAAGTTAGATTTTCTTAGACTCTCATAGCTATTAAGTAGTAATAAGGTTGGGTAGGCCATTTCTTTAGTCATTCCAAACTTGGTAAGGTTTTCCTAGATATAGTGTTCTTAGTCTAGCTTTAGAGTACTATTCTTTCTATCTCTAGTAAGCTTTATCCCAAGAATTTTGGTTAGTTTACCTAGGTCTTTGATTTTGAATACCTTGCCTAGTTCCTTCTTGAACTAGAGAACATCTTCTAGCTTTAGTACTGCAATAGGAATGTTATCTATATAGGTAAGGACTATTAGGTTCCTTCCTCTATGAATAAGCAAACATAAGTCTACCTCTAACTAGTAGAATCCTATTTCCTCTAGCTTTAAGACATATAGCTTGTTCTAGTCTCTTACTACTTGTTTTAGGCTATACAAGCTCCTTAGGATTTTTAGGGCTATGCCTTATAGGACCTCTATACCTAGTAGTAGGATTATAAAGATGTCTTCTT
>LFZO01000406.1:0-36668 GCA_001578225.1 Pseudocercospora musae | reverse complement strand
TAGGCGCCTCGCTATATCTTCGCGATAGTGTAATACTAAGACTAAGCCGAGAGGGTAGGGTCCTATAGATGCTCTCTATAGACCCATCCTTAGAATTACCGGCATCCCGGTTAGACTCCGGCGATACTTAGCGATTAGACCGCTCGACGCTTACACTACGCCTAGTACCCGCTAGCGCTAATCCTACGTCGCGCTATATACGTAGCCTAGCATTTTCACGCTCTAGCTCCTAGGCTTAGACTTCTTGTTTAAGTAACTTCTACTTAGCTTTCGAGCGCGCGATTCGCTCGTTTAACGTAGCCTACCGCTCGCTAAAGGTCGTCTAACGTTCTTTATCCCCCTAGGGGCGATCGTCGTCCGTAGGCGCCGCGGTATTACTACCTAACGTAGTCGGCTCGCTTACGCTCATCGTACGGTATTCTATGGGCCGCTACGGGGGTAGACTTGTTAGAACTATTAGGGGCTAGGTATGTAGTAACGTATAGAATACCCGCCTAACCGATAACATAGTAGGTAGTAGAACTAACAAGTGCCTCCTAAAAGGATTGCGTAGAGCGCTAGGTTAAAAAGGCTATGCGAGTTACGTGCGTCTAGCGTGCGCCCCTAGCGCGCGCCGCTTAGCACACTTAGGGCTTGGCAAGAGACCTTACCTCATCGAGGTCCTTACATATTAGTATAGTAATTACTTAAATAGTACTATACTATTTCTATACTTACGTACTTATACTTAGTATATATAAATATATATAGATAGAAAGGTAAAAAAAAGAATAAGTACTATAGCTATTTTAGAAGGATTAGTTAAACTACTATATAGTATAAATAGGCTTATAGATATATTATAATAAGAATTAGATATAAATATTTCTACTTATAGATATTTAGATATCCTTTACTATAGGTCTTTAAGTTTATAGGATTTATTACATATCTAGAATATATAAATATAGGAGTATAGTCTAGCTAAACTTATTCAGATTCTAATTAATTCTACTTTCTTATAGAAAAACTATAGCTATAATATAGTAAATTTCTATATTCTATACTTTGTCTACTAGATATAGAAATACTAGACGTATAAGAAATCGTACTAGGGTTTACTATCTAAGTATTTCCTATATTAATATATCTACTAATATCTTATAAAATTACTATTTTAAATATACTAGCTAATACTATCTATCTAAGTAATTACTATACTAATATATACTATTTAAGTATCTGCCTAGCTCTATTAGATAAGCATAGTACACGTTAAATAGAGTTTTAAAAAATCACTGCCAAGATATGCTACGCGACTCACGATGAGTATCGTTATGTGAAAGTCGTCGAGATAGTCGTTGCTAAGCTCCAGCAAGCTACCTCCTTGACCCACGCCCATACTACTGTGAGCCGGCCAAATATGGCTGAGCCAGTGCACTCGCGATTCCCCCGTCCAGGCTCAGCAGCTGGTGGAAGTGCGAATGTGCTTTCGGAGCCTAGTCTGTCGAAACGCTCACCTGCCATCCGACCTCAGAACATCTCCATCTCCGCCATATCCTCCACCGCCACCACCCCTCTACCCACGCCGCGCAAGGATTCGTCATCACTTACTCCTTCGCCCTCAGTGTCGAAACGCTCAAGCTTTGCTGAAAACCTCAATCATCGATCACCATATCCAACTTCTCCCCGAGCTCAGCGGACACAGTCTTTCTCAGGCGCTGCTCTGACTGAACTGCTCATGCATCCTACCAAGAAGAATCAGGGCTCAGACACGCGCTTCAAGGGTCGCGACTGGCGGACAATTGAGATCCATGAAATCATAGACACAGAAGAGGCACGCTTTGTCGAGCTGGAAACTAGCATCGAAGACACGACCAAGCTGCTCATCCGCTCAGGAGCTCCTAATGTCGTGCTGGTGAGGGAATCACATAAGACCAAGACTGCTCTCGGCACATTCGACTTCTCAGACCTTAATGCATACCTCTTGCTGGTGCTCGGCTTATCGCAGCCAGACGAAGCAGCAGCAGAGCTCGCTGATAGAGCTCGGAGTGGAGATGTAATCCCCCTGAAAGACGTGCAAGATCATCTCGGACCAAGAGAAGAGCCGGTCTTCTTGCCTCACACTGCGAACCTCTCTGCTGCGATGGAAGTGCTGGGCACTGGGCACCATAGAGTAGTCATCACAAAAGACGGCAGCACAGAGGCGATAAGCGTGCTCAGTCAGCTGAGACTTGTGAGATTCTTCTGGGACAATCACGAGAATTTTGCCGCGACTGAGGCATTGTACTCGATAACCTTGAAAGACCTGGATCTAGGGGCGAAAGAAGTGCTTGCTATTAATGGTGACAAGCCAGTCGCAGATGCTTTGAAGCTTATGCATAGCGAGGGTGTGACTTCGCTACCTGTACTGGATAGTCATCGCAATGTGGTGGGCAATATCAGTCACGTCGACGTTCGGGTAAGCTTTGACGTAATAATTCATGGGCCTCGCTCGATCGCTAATGTGCTTTTAGTTACTAACTGACACCTCCGCACTGCCGCTCCTGCACTCGACCTGCATACACTTCATCGGCGTGATTCTTTCAGAACGAGGAATGTACGACGGCAAGGATTCTTATCCAGTCTTCCACGTCACACCTTTTTCGACGCTTGCACACACGGTAGCGAAGCTGTGTGCGACCCGCTCTCACCGGATGTGGATCGTAGATGCACCTTCGTCAAACACAAGCGTTCCTCCATCACCGGGACCGAAGTATGCTGTTCCTCCGTTTGGCGTCCATACCAATACGAAGTCAGATGATGGCATCCACGTTCCACAACACAACACTCCGGCAACAACTCCGGTGCGGTCCAACAGCATAAATGAAAGCATGACTCCGGTGCCGCCCCACTCATCGGCCGTCCCTGGCGTTAGCATCGGTGCGGGACAGCTACCTGGTGCCGCTATGAGTGGAAGACTGTCTGGAGTCGTGTCTCTCACTGACATTCTGAACCTTTTCGCCAGGGCGAGCGGGCTCAAGCCTGGTGATCCAGAGGAAACAAGACGGAGACGCAGGCAGAGTAGCAGCTCCAGCATGAGGCCGAGTATGGACAGCGTTCGACCAAGTATGGAGGAGTTGTCGAGGAGTGTTGAGCTCGGACGAGCAAACAGCGCCAGTCACAGCAGGGAACGCATCGCGCGATGAGATACTGTCTTCTTCCATGCAACTGAGCATCTGGCATGCGGCAGAGTTGGAATGGACCCCCAGCACGCGAGTTGCGGTGTTGTGGTCGACCAAGGTTCTGCATGTTGCGTTTGTTCTCTAGAAGCGTAGGCGTTGGAGGCGTGTCCTTTGATATGATCATCAAATGAACGACAGTGAGTGCATCCGCCATCCTAGTGCCTTTCACATGCTTCTCTACGTTCTGCCAAGCTCTCCTCGTGTGCCAAACTAGGAAAGTGGAGTGCTTACCTCCAGACCTCAGTAGTGCCGAGCTGGCGCGGGACTTTCTAGCTGGTGCAACAGCCGTGCACCTGCTGAGAACGACAGAAGAAGCCAAACGTTGTGACAGCTAAGTGACTGGCCACAATTCACGGCGTGTACGGATTGCATGTCTTCGGCGAAGTTTGCTAATCTACTAGCTGTATATCCGAGTCCTACCGGCAAGAGCAGAGACGGTCTAGTATGGCCACCAAAGACGAATTCCTAAACAAGGACAGTCTTGTACCATCAAGCATCCCTCCAAGTATACAGTATGGATCCGATGTTGTTGCCGAACAGCTCTCCCGTCTGGACATCGACTACATAGCTTTAGTTCCTGGGTCGTCATACCGTGGTCTTCACGATTCTATCGTGAATCTCACGGGAAATCAGAAGCCGGAGATGCTGATCACACTGCATGAGGAACACGCTGTCAGTATTGCCCATGGATATGCCAAAGGTGAGGCATGTTCGTCTACGGTGGTTTGCATCCACTAATGTGAACCACAGTAACCGGGACGCCCATGGCAGTCGGCTTGCATGCTAATGTTGGTCTCATGCACGCCACAATGGCGATCTTCAATGCATTCTGCGATCGTGTCCCAATCTTGATGTTCGGCGCCACAGGTCCATTGGATGCCAGAAGAAGACGGCCATGGATCGATTGGATTCATACAGCACAGGATCAAGGCGCTCTCATACGGCCATATATCAAGTTCGATGACCAACCGCATTCTGCTCAAGCTGCAGTCGAAAGCGTCATCCATGCCTATGTCGCCGCCAAAAGCAGGCCATGTGCCCCCACGTACGTATGTCTGGATCTTGGCCTCCAAGAGGACGAGGTCGACGCGACAAAGATTGAATTCCCAGAAACATCGCGCTATCTCGACGCAGCAACTCACCCTCCAATCCCGAGCAGCGATGTAGTCCTTCGAGTCGAATCCGCATTGAGTGCGAGCAAAAAGCCCTTATTCATGTTCGGTCGCCCCTCGTCCAACAGCCTAGTCTCATGGCAGAAACGTACCCAACTCGCCGACAAATTCGATGCCCGAGTCATCACAGACATCAAACAAGCAGCAACATTCCCAAGCCACCATCGTCTCCACGCTGGCCCACCGGGCGTCTTTCTCTCAGCAGAGACCTGCGAGATCATCCGCGAAGCAGACCTCATCATATCTTTCGACTGGATCGACTTGGCAGGAAATCTGAAAGCCGCCGAGGTAAAGCTGGATCATATCAAGATCGTGCACATATCTATCGATTCAGCCCTTCATAATGGCTGGAGTAAAGATCATTTCGCAATCCCACCAGCCGATATTTTCGTTCACGCGGATGTGGACACGACTGTGGCTGCAATTCTTGCTGCGACTCACGATATACCTGAGCGCAGAAGTAAATGGTCTGATATTAAGGCACAAGCACCACGCAGCACATTCGCGAATGAGAGTACTGAGATCTTCATGCCCGACCTGGCACAGTCATTGTACACTGTCATCCCGCCAGACGACATCTGCCTCGTCCGCGTCCCGTTGGGTTGGTCCGGACGCGATTTGCGAGTTACGCATCCTCTCGGCTTCATGGGCATGGACGGCGCAGCTGGAATTGGATCAGGTTGTGGACAGATCGTGGGAACGTCTCTCGCTTTACGCTCCAAAAATGCCAAAAATTTGGTCACTGTCGGTGTCATTGGCGACGGCGATTTTCTCATGGGATCCTCGGCACTCTGGACAGCAGTGAAGTATGGATTACCTTGCCTGGTCATCGTGGCGAACAATGGCAGTTATTTCAATGACGAGGTGCATCAGGAACGTGTTGCGAAGGCTAGGGGGAGGGTAGTGGAGAATAAGTGGACTGGAATGAGGTTGACGGAGCCGCAGCCGGATTGTGGGAAGATTGCGGAGGGGTTAGGCTGTGCGATTGTCATGGAGGGCAGGGTTGAAGACAGGAGGGAATTGGAGGCTGCGATCCGAGATGCTGTTAGGCAAGCGAGAGAGGGAAAGGTTGTGGTTTTGGATGTCAATGTCAGGCCGGATGGGTATGGGAAGGCTATGAGTAAGTAGAACTATTATTGTTGTTTTAGGGCAATGAGAAAGGTTGCAGTGCTCTTGGCATGCTGAGATGTACGCAGCATTCTTTGGAGCTCATTTCCGCTCACGAAAACACACATAACTTATACACCAACACACTTCGCCCGCGCTAGTTCTATCATGTGAAAGGGTCAAAGACCGCTAATATCGCCGTCGCCACTCGAAGCTGTGCAGTCACGGGATGAGGTCCCGCTGCGCACTGCGCACCTCGCGCGGGTATGCACCAGGGCGAACTCCCGCGAGCCTGAGACACCATTTGCAAGACTTCTCCCGCAACACTCTTCATCTGGTTGTACGCCCAGCTGCATGCTTGTTTTGCACTGCAACGTGCATCGTCTGAGCAGGCGCCTCAGGGCCATCGGAAACAACTGACACGTGCAGCGAGTTCGAGTGAGCCCAAGGCAGCCTGGACATAGACCTAACTATTGATACAGCTCTCAGGCGGGGAGGAAATGCACGCATTCGCGAGGCAAGGAGAGCTCTTCCTTGTGGCAGGCTGTGGGTTTGCAGCAATAAGGCTGCTATGATGATGATCGAGCACCTTGACTAACATCTTTCCTAGACATATCAACGGAAGCCCCATTGACTGTTCTCGAATCCGAAGCATGCGCACGCTTTGATTTGAGCTCTTTTCCTGGCAAGCGCTATCCTCACTTCATCTGTCCCAAGCAAGCGCTCGAAGCATCGCTCTCGTCAAATTCATCTCGCTCCATCAAGGCAGGCTCCCACTTCGACCTGCTGAAGCTGGTGGCGAAGGTCTGCCCGCAGGACTATGCAAGCTGCTACATATTCAAATACCTCAGATTCCTAAGTTCCCGTGACCTTGAGGTAGCATATGATGTATGCTCTGAATTGGTGGTGGAATCCATCTTGAGTGTTGCTCAAGAACAACTGCTGTACTCAACCCTTGGGGAGTTATGCCACTTGGGCGTGGCAGCCATCGATTCACCGCACCAGCAACCTCGGTCCTCTCATGGAGTTCGTCAAGGCGGTGTCTCTGGCAATTTTGGCGTTTACAACCTGGGGAAATCGTTTGGGCTTTCAAGCTCGGGTCGCGGGCACCTGAATTCATTAGGGCCTGGGCGAGGGCGCAGTGGTCGTGAGGGCCCACCCAATGGCGGTGCAAAGTCAGAAGAGCGCAAAATGAGCTCAAAAGGCTCAAAGCGGATTCCTTGTATCTGTCATATTGCAGAGCCAGGTATTCATGGCAATGATACAACCAAGTACGAGTATATGAGCCATCTAGAGTGAGTTGGACAGTTTCCGATGCAGCAATATGCGGCTGACTCTTTTGTTGCAGGCGGCACCTCAGGAGCCACGACATATACATCTGTTGTCACTGCCTTGAGAAGTTCACCGGCAGGAACAAAGCGGAGGCTGATCGGCGCAAGAAAGACCATCGCTGCGTTAAGCAGTGTAGCAATTCTAAGTGTCGCAAGAGATGCTTGGTCACCCCAAACCATACCCCTGGAACTTCAGCATGTACACGATGCATTGAATCTTCAAAACAGCAATGGGAGGCCATCTTCCGTCTTGAGTATCCCGGCAGGCCCATTCCGAGCGGTGTTTTCGATGAGGAAGACATCCTCAGCCCGTCTGCGGAGTTAGCCCAGTCTGGCACCCGTCTTTGGAGTTCACATACTGCGACTACGACATCAATGGACGAAGCTCCCATGCATAGCGACGGAAATTCCAATATGATATTTCTCTCCGCACTGAACGGTGAGTTGTGTCATTTAGGGGCTGCCGGAGTTCACAATGCGCCTGGCAATGCGACATTCGTGCAGCAAGGCTGGCACTCAGGACAAGGTTCCAAGTCAGATCCAATGGACTACGTCGAGAGTCTTGCCACTTCTGATCCGAATTCTGACGAAGACATGGACCGGGCTCTCCATGATCAGCGGAGCCAAACCTCGCCATCCACTGCGACCAATAACACTGCTGCACTTGGACTGCCTGTCGTTGCGCTGAATGATCAAGTTCTCTTTGGTCCGTTCGCAGACAATATCGATCACCGGGAACTTGCTGGCCAACCGGGACATGATGCAGCTGAGGATGTACGTTTGTTCAGCGACGAGCCAGTGCTGCGGTCAACAGTTACGAATCTTACACAAGCTGCGCAAATCGCGAGCCTGACGGAAGAACTGCAGCAGCTTCGCCAAGAGCAAGCGAGGCACTTGGAGATGATCCAGGAATTGCAAGCCGCTTTCCAAAGCATGACTCTTCTTCATTAGCATCTGTCGTGCTAGCAGCACTTGACAGCTCGGTCAGTAAGCTGGCCAATGTGCAAAACGTTTACTACAGTGTACATCCTCTACCTTAAGCGGCATGCTTTTCGTCAGGCATGAATTCGCATCAGCCGGTCAACAAGGAGGACTGTGAGCTCTCATTTGTGTAGCAAGATATTACTATCGCGCGCCAACCGCGGCAGCCGCCTTCCAACGATCTACCAGTCGGCAGCATGTTGCCCACGCTTTTCGAGGATAAGCGATCGAGAGGTAATGGAACCCGCGGACCACAGCCGCGAGGCCGCACCATTCATCTGGAGCCTGCTGACCAGGCCTCAGCCACCAATGCAGCTTGAGCACTGCACACTGCGCACTGCGCAAATGAGCAGGTTTGGGCAAGGCTTCGCTATCATGACCACGAGTCTCCCCCGTTCCGTCCTCTCTGGATCCTTCATGCACCGGCACGCTGCCTGACGTAGCTGCTGCATGATTCTCGTCCTATCCCTCCCCCACCCGCTGCCTACGTGTCTCTCGACAGACTGATCCGACTTGCACGCTGCACGATGTCTACAAGAGTGATCAGCCACGATGAAATTTCCACATCTGATGGTATGTGCCTTGAATTTCCAGTGATTTCGAAGTTTTAACTCTGAAACACAAAAGACACCGAAGATGAGAGAGTTGTCAAAAGGGGCCGGCTTGGGTGCTGCTCACTTGCCACAAGACAAGACTCTTTCACAGTCTGCAGACTACCGACGAATGAATCATGCCGCAAAGTCACAGTCATGCCGATAAGGTACAGTCATCTCATAATGGTCAAAGACGAGCATGAGGTCACTTCCGAGGATGAGGCATCGCGGATTGCATCGGCGCAACGGATTCAATCCCCCATCTTGATATCGTCTCTTGTTTGGCGAGAGATGCTTAGAAACCTTTACTTCGATGCGAGCAACGGGAACGGGAGGAACCACAAGCTCTTGCAGCCTTTAAGAAGACGTTGCAGATTTGCAGCAATTCGGCTACCATTGCCTCAAGTCGACTTGAGAGCGCGTACTCGATCACCACCTCATCGACACAGTGATCCACGGATGGTCTCAACAAGAGGAGACAGTGGCCAGCCATCTGCTCGATCTCCAGCTGGGGGCGAGGTTGCCTCACCCGTGATTCCTGCTAAGCGCTTGCCAGCTGGGGTGTCAAAGGTCAATGGAAGTTTCAGCAATTACGATGAAGACGAGGACGAGCTGCCTGCCAAGCGGCCGCCTAAGCGTGGGAAGACTTCCAGTGAAAGCACCGAGAACGAAATACCATGCATATGCTTCATGACCGGCAATCCAGAGTATCGAAAATGCACGAAGCGACACAAATATCTCAGCCATCTAGCACGGCATCTTCATAGCCATGGTGTATATATATGTCAGATGTGCTTTACGAAATTTGATCGCGACGGAAAGGAAGAGAATCTGCGGAAGAAGCAGGCGCATCATTGTGTCAAGCTGTGTAACGATGGAAATTGCAAGCGTCACTGTACGGAAAAAGAAAAGGCTCTGCCCACCGCCAAAACCTGCTGTCAGCATCTTGTTAAGTGGCAAGATCGCTGGGTTGAGCTATTCCAAGTTCAATTCCCTGGAGTCATTGTTCCACGACTGGGATCAATGGACGGAGACAGCAGCTGCACGCCCAGCGTAAGATCCAGGAAAAACTCGGCCTCGACACAAATGAGCAATTTCGACAGTCAACACCTGGCAATCGACCCTACAGGGACTACTTGGTCATCTACAAGTAATCTTACCGTTGGTCGGATTGCCGACGAATCTCGCAAGGTCGAGCCAATTTACGAGGATGAGAAGGGCATTGTACAGGCCGCTTGCGGGAGAACACATCTTCCGAGTGAGCAGAGAGAAGTTCTCGCTCAGCACACGAACACGCCTATGTCACATGGATCTGGGCAATGCGATGCAATTCCAGAGCGATCACCTCTTGACACAGTCGGTGCGAGCACTATGAATCCACCGTTCGACGATGACAACGTGGTCTTCGTGACAGCCGAGCAGGACTCCAGCCCTGGACCAGATGTGAATACCACGAATTTGGGATCGAAGGAAGCTCCGAACAACCCTTATGTGGACGTCCAAACGCTCACTGATCGAGTGCACACGCTGGAGTCTGCCCTGGACCGATCTCTGTGCCGAGAGAAGGGACTGCAATTGGAACTGACAGAGTTGAAAAGAGTCTTCAAAGATCTGAATGTCACAACTGGTGGCCGCTAGTGCAGTCAAGATATGGGAACTCAGCTCATGGTAAAGTGCTTCCAACGTGTTTCGAATAACATCTCATCGATTGCACTACATTGACAAGTTTTTAGCATAAGATAATACCAAGGTATCTTTCATATGATATACCCAAGTGTTTGCAGGAAACGACGGGCTGGTAACTGGCCTGGTGGTAGCTGATTTCTGCTCTCCAAAGCGCGCCATAGACCATTCAGGTACATTGCGTGGTGTACCAGCTGAGAAAGTTCAATTTACGCCGGATTCGGTTCATACTTTCCTTCCAAGGGTAGAGTGAAGTCTTCCTACAGCGATCAGCTCGGAATCATGCTCGTATGAGCCTTGATAGACTGAGTTGCTGATGGAGGATGAAGACGGACTTAGCACGGTGATGCGGCTTTACCAGCATTACTTTATGGCGGCCCCGTCGCGTTGGACAATGCTGTACAACAGTACAAAAGTGACGGAGACTTCTGCGTTCACAACAACACGGCCAGCTTGTAATCATGACTATCAAGGAGAAGCTCAACGTTGTCATCGTTGGATCAGGCCTCGCGGGCTTGACAGCCGCTCGAGTGCTTAGGAAACATTATAATATTATGGTCTATGAACGTGGCAATGCCGACACAGCTACTGGAGGCCAAGGCATCATAATCGCTTCAAATGGCGTAAACATGCTCACGCCCTTTAGCTACAATGCAAGCAGAGCTGGAGCAGTATCGATCCAGGGCCTTACGACTTATTGCAGAGATGGCACATTGCAGAAAGATGTCAAGATGGATCTGGTATCGCGTTATGGAGCTGGTTGCCAAGCGATGAAGAGATCTGATTTCAGGGACGAACTGTACAGGCTGGTTACCGCACCATCCGCCGAGCTCGGCATAGGTGGTGATCCAGCACAAATTATTCTCAATACCACTGTGATCGGCCTGGATCCAGAGCAAGGCATTGTTGAGCTGCCAGATGGGTTGAAAGTCTCGGCAGATGCGATCCTGTCAACTTCACAACCTTCCTCTCTGACATGATCTAAGTCCCCGATGGCGTTCATTCTCGTCTCCGGAACACCATCATCCAGGACACTTCCATCACAGCCAAGAACACAGGCCTGACATGCTACCGTATCGCCGTGCCAATCTCATCCGTTCCAACTCCACATCCTGACTGGATGTCCCCTACAACTCACAACAACCGCTCCTCAATTTTCTACGCTGGAGATGGGACGCCTCGAGTCATAACAGCATACCCGATTCGCAATGGCACAATGTTTAATCTCTCGTGCATTCTTCGCACAGAAGTCTCGACCAAGGCCACCACGGAGTCCTGGCATGTCGATGGCGACAAGAAGGAAATGGTTGAAGCGTTCCGAGACTTCGATCCGATGGTGGTCAAAGTCTTGAAGGCAGCAACAGATGTCAAGGTTTGGGAAGTACAGGATCTGGAGCCTTTGAGTACTTGGGCCAGAGGCATGCTATGACTCCGATGCAAGGACAAGGTTGGTTGTTTCCATGCTGGAGATTGGAACCCAAGTTGCCGACGCTAACATGTGTGATTCTAGGTGCCAACATGGCGATCGAAGACGCCGAAGCATTTCAATTGTTGAATACTCCTGGCGTAACAAGTCAAGAGGTGCCAAGGATTCTCAAGACAATTGATAGCGTTCGTAGACCAAGAGTCGCGCAGGTCCTAGCTGAAACGAGGAAAAGTCATTCTACGACCGGTGTTGCGGAGAGAGTGGTTCGGAATATGGACTTGATTTACGGGTACAAGGGCATCCATGACGCTCTCGAAGCGATAAAAGAAGATAATCTTCAATGACTGTAGCCATGCAAGCGTTTCGTACCGCGTCGTAATCGGATAAAGACATCGATTAGCTCTCCTTACTGCAGCCCCTTTCGCGCGTATTCGTCATACGAGTATTGATATCCAACGACGTAGCGCCCGAAGAGAGCGCCAATGGATCCAAGAATGCGACTCAGCAGTCGGCCACAACCAGGCAGCATGAGTACGACACCTCCCTGCCAGTTAAAGCACATGACTTGCAAGAGGCTTCTCTGGGATGCAGCTTTGGTGCAATCTTGCCTGTAACTCCAAGTGTTGCGAAAGAAGATCTCCTCGGTCGTCAAACCAGCAGAAACAGAGCTCGAGAGCGTTGGACTGAGAGCGAATTCAAGTTCCAGTTCACTGTTCGCGCTAGCATTTCGAAAAGTATGTACAACACCTTTGGGGATCAGAACACTCTGCTCAGGTCCAGCCACTTCGACTTTGCAGGTATATGAGGTGAATGGCATCAAAGTACTCCAGAGACGTGACGAGGGCGGATGGTAGGTATAGAATGCTGCATGACCTGCCTTGACGAGGAAAGTCTCGGCTTGTGAATGGTGATAGTGTAAAGGTGGAGCCAGCGCTGAGTTTGCAGCAGCTGGCCCAGCTGAGTTGGTGCTCGCTGTCAGAGATTCGTCGCCTGGTAAGCAAGGCGGTAGTCGATTCACTGCTATCACGGGCTGGGTGACAGAGCTCGAAGCCAGCACAGTGTCGTGCTTGAACCAGGCTCTTGACCGGCCGTCATCGAACAACAAAGTCTCCAGACGTGATGTGTTCTTCCGCGGTAGAGTCTGCTTTGTAAAGGAGAGCATATCGCGTGGTGGCCCGACTTCTACACCTCTCCGAAGGTTGAGGGGATGCGAGAAGGGAGACAAGTGCTAGAGGTTCATCCAAAGCTACACCATCCTTATTCGAAGTCGTTACCTTGTGTTCATACTGCTCTAGTCGGTCCGCTCCCTCGCCGACGATACGGGAAGAGTTCGGGCGTGTATGCAAGTGAATGATTGAAGGAGGGAGATGACTTGTACTAGTTCTCCGAACTCGCGGACTCAGGTCCGATCTTGGCCAGAACACCCTGTCGCCGATGCGAAATAATGATACCATAAACAGTGGCTATGCTCGTCCTGCACCCTTTGGAATTGCTTCACATGCCAAGCTTCGAGTCCAGCGCCGGCGACCAAGACATCGATATTCCTGTGCGGTCATTGAGAAACACAGGCCCCATTCACTCGCGACCCGCCGCGCCTAGTCAGTCCCTGATGATGGACTTGTCCAAAGCATAGAATGCAAATATGAGCAGAAAGCCCTAAGAAACTTGATCTCGAGAGCAGCAGTAGAAGCTGGAATACACCAGAGACCTACTGCTTTGTCGGTTTGAGGCGACAGAGCCCTGGGCCCGGGTCGATCGACAACGCCGATGCTAGAACTATCTTACCTGCCCATCAAGTTTCAACACGCTCGCATGTTGCAGCTTGGCAATACGTCAGCAAGATGGGATTGCTGTGACAGCGATGCCGTCGACTGTGCCCAATCCTGCATGTGCATGCCGAAAAGAACAGGAGCTGAGCAATGCTGTTGAGCTCATTCGCGCCCCCAGATTGCCCGGAGATTGGATGAATCGATAGAGCTATGCACGGTGCCACACCATCAAGCCCTTTCACCTTTCAGGGCGGCCGCGATGGGCTCATATACAGCCTTGAGCACGACAGCGCTTCGAAAAGAGCTGGCCTCGGAGCTTAGCGTATTCGCAATACCTGTTGGCGTGAAGCTTGAATTTTATCTTCTGCCCAAACCTTTCTATGCTTATGTACCTTCAGCAGGTCAATACACAACGTCCCATTGGCATGTGGCGAAGAGGGCATGATACTGGAGCAGATCATCTGCAATCGTGAGAGCGAAGTGCTACGCTCGAACGCATTTGCCGCGAGCTCAGGCCCGAAGATAGGGGCGTGTTATTGAGGACAGAAGAGGATCTTGCAGACACTGGAAAGATATCTACCTGTGTATTGCATACAAGTCACTCTGGTGGATCAGACATGTTCGTCGAGCTTCGACCTGCGTGCTGTCCGAAATGGAAAATTCTCCATTGCATCTTGCAGCTAGATCGACACCGTCCGACGGCAGTAGGTGTAGCCTACGTTCCCCGTTGCGCATACTAGGTCAGGATGCTGGCTCGCAGATCGGAATGAAATATGACAAGACTTCTGAGAGACATGCCTCTGACGAACGTGGTCAATGCGGTCTTGACTTCGCCACCATTGCAAGACGCAAAGACGACCAGGTAAGACGACACCGACGCCACAGAAAGTGCGTTGGAAGGCTGCAACACTCCTGATGAAGATCATTTCCAGAAGGCAAAAGATGCGAACGAACATGCAGCCTTCTGCAACAAATCAGCGTTGCGGCAGATAATGCAATTCAAGCCTCATATGTGCGTGGTAGTAGCAAGCACACCACTCCACCTCCTCGACAGCACTGCTCGTCCAAAAAGAGCGATAGCTACACTGCCGAGGCGATCGATGTTGGCTTGTGTTGAGACGATTGTGAATGAAGACTTTGCAGATCACTGCCAGCACACTGTGCAGCCATGAGTGATAGACCCGGTGATCAATGCATCGTCAAGGTGAAAGAACGGGATATAAGAACATCTCATCTCGAACAGATACTCGCTCTATCTGCATCGTTTCGCCTGCTTTCTTTCTCCCAGCCCACTTCCTCCTCGTCACAACAATGAAGACTACCCTGCTCCTTGCTGGTGCGCTCGGCGCATCAGCGTTCCCACAGTTGAAAAGAGGAGGCGAAGACTTTGAACTCATGTTGCGCGATCTCTACCACAACGAAGAGAAGCGTGGTTTGATGACTCGCGCCGACTACTTGGGCATCTCCAAGGCTGAGACCAACTGTGGTACACGGGCATGCCCAATTTTCGACCCCAAGGACCAGCTGGTGTCAGTCAGTGGTGAGCATGTGTGGGCTGCACCAGGCCCGGGCGACATTCGCGGTCCATGCCCGGGGCTGAACGCAGCAGCCAACCACGGTGAGTAATTGCTAGAGCGTCAAGTCGAGGCGATTGCTGACAGATGATATATCTTCGTAGGCTATCTGCCAAGGAATGGTATAGCATCGCTCGAGCAGACGGTATCTGGCCTCGGAGCTGCATACAACCTTGGCCCAAGAATCTCCGCCGCGCTTGCAGCATATGCAATTGCAGTCGATGGCAATGTCGTAGAGGGCGTATGGTCCATCGGTGGCCCACTTCCTACCGACGAACTGACCGGTGCCATTCTCGGAACCGGCCAGGGCCTCTCCTACTCTCACAACAACTATGAAGGCGACTCTTCCATCGGCCGCGGCGACGCTTACATCAACAACGGAGACGCACACTCCTTGAACGTCACCAGATTCGAGCAAGTCTACAATATCGCCGTCAAAGACGGTAGCGATCGCTACACTCTCGACAAGTTTCGTTCTAAATTCGAAGAGGCGCAGAATGAGTCCATTGCCAATAATCCATACTACTTTACCGGTGCTTTCTCGACTGTGGTGGTCGTACCTGCTGCGTACAATTTCGTTATCAACCTCATGAGCAATCACTCTGCAGAGCAGCCGGCAGGATACCTCGATGGATATAACTTCAAATCCTTCTTCGGTGTTGCTGGCAACCCGGGAAGTTTCCAGTGGCTCAAAGGACAGGAGCGTATCCCGAAGGATTGGTACCGACGTCCTTCTTACGCTCCGTACGAGGCACAAGACGTACTCGGCGATGTGGCTATCGGGTACTTAGCATACCCAAGCACACTCAAATTTGGCGGCAATACCGGCAAGGTCAACACTTTCACTGGTCTCAATGTTGCCAATATCACGGGAGGAGTCCTTTCCGCAAGCACACTTTTCAGTGGCGACAACTTTGCTTGCTTCTCATTCCAGCTGCTTCAGCAGGCTATTCCGGACTTTCTGAATAAAGCTGTAAACGATCTTGCTCCGATCACAAATCTTGTGAACAAGTACGTTGGTCCGATTGTCGGTGGGCTGAACTGTCCTCAGTTGGGCAAGCTCGATGTTGGTCTTTTCGATCAGTGAGTAATATACTTGACCTCACCTACACAGAGCTTTTACTGACTGCTGTGGTAGATTTCCTGGCTATAAGTACAGCCCTACTGGTCCGGACACGAATTACTAGACTGGTCGGTGAAGTGATGATGGTTCCAGAAAGTGCTTATGCACACTTAGTCACAAGACACTAACACTCGTTGATTATCAAACCAACCACAACAGATCAGGGACAGGGGGAAGGAGACATAACTGTGCTGATTTTGAGGATTTTTCGAGGGCAATATTGCGCTATCCAAATCATAAACTGCTCCAATTGAATGTTAAACCATTGAGATTGAAGCAGAAATCAGACTCTACCACCAGGTCTTCAAATGAACACCTTTCGTCACCCACAAAGGCTTCTTGCTCGAGAGTGGTCGAACTCCGCATGGCTAGGAAGCTGTTTTTTTTTCTGACAGCGTGAGAGCATTGCCGTGACTATAAGTGGAACATGTCATTGCTTCGGGACCAGTCATCATCATAATATCGCGTGTGTCCATGACATAGTCACTTTCTGTCTCTAGATTGTTCAGGCCGAAGACTTGAGCTCGTGCATAACTGTAGTGTCGCCAGAATCATTCCAAAGCGAGATCCCGCCGATTCGGGCTGTTGGAGAAAGGTACTGAGAGCGCCATCAGGTTCTGTCGTGCTTTCACAAACGTTGATTGAGTGAGTGGTTGCTCTGGGTCAGCATAGGCTACCATCCCTTTCTTTAGACAGTAATTCGGTCCGGCACTAGCGGAAGATTGAGTCGAGGCAAGCATAGTATCGGGTCCTCTGCATACAACCTTCGGCTTGTGGCTAATCTCATTATCGACTCCCTTCCAAACTTTGTTGATCGACTTCATTGAGTCCAGAGCGCCAGAACCAAGAGTTTATGTCGTGATCTCTCGTGAAGCACTCAAAGTCGTTTTGCATCGATGGAGTGAGACCTATTTTCATCCGTTCTGTTCCTGAGAGTTCCCGAAAAAGGGTTTTCGTGACCGCTACGGTCTGCCTGGCCAGCTCAAGATTGTCGTGGTTGTGGACATCATAGACCTCTCTGACCCGAGGCTGGCAGTTATCATACTTGCCGAACGAAGTGTCGGTCAAGCGCGCAACGGCGGCATGTTTGTCGACAGGCCTTGACTCCGCTCACAGTGGCAATACACTAAGACATGCAAATGCGATCGCTGTAAGGCGCTCGCCGAAGACCATGTCGTGACGTTTTGAGGATGATGTCTATCAGACTTCGCTTTTGCTGAAGCATGTGAAATTTCACTCGAGCGATCGAAATATGTGTTCGAGGTGAAAATGGTGGTCCAGGTGGGCGTGGCATCGACTCCAAGGATCATGATCTCCGAGAGCACAGTTTTCTATCTAGTAAGCAGAACTCAGATGCTCAAAGCAGCCTTACGCTCAAATGCCAATTTCGAGCCTCGCCCCATTGGGCTCGACGTGACTGGTGTTTTCCAGCGATGCCATATCAGCTTCCGTACTTACTTTTCGCATGTGGACTCATCGATCCGAAATCCTCTGAATCCGGTCCTAAGCTTCAGCTATGCTGCGAACAAATGCGCAATCAAGGATCTTGCTTTCTCGTAAAGAGAAGAGTTCTAGCGTCGGATGCCTTGTGTATGAACTCTGCGGCACTGGACTTCCACAACACCCTTGGTCAATTGCAAATTCTTCATCGAAGGCAGGTGTCGCTTCACGAGTGCTAGAGTGATCTCCTCTATGTCGCATTCCAGGCAAAGATCATCATCGTCAATTATATGATCCCTGATGGCGATTGCCAGATGTTGAAGTAAAGGCGCTTTTCGAAAAGCTTCTGTAAACGCTGTTGCGGCGCCGTGCCGATCTAGGTATGTCCATATGCTGATAATCGATGCTGGTGAGCCGTGAGCAGGCTAGGATGCACCTAGGACGTGAAAGACTCCAGAGTTTGTGTAAAGGTAGACTCCGGGACAGGTTGTGCTCGGCCACGATATCTAAGTTACTAATGAGAGCACCGGACATGCCCAGGGTGCTGATCATGTCTAAAACATCTGTCAAGTCGTCAGGATCCGATGACTTCATTCTGTGTGCAAGAAGCTGCACATCATCGGTGATTGTCCTTCCCACTGGCCAGCAGCACGCGCCGGACTTGATTCGAATTGTACTTGGATTCTCTTTGTTGGCCCACAGAAGCCTGAAAAGATGCTGTAGACCATGATTGTCGCCAAAGTACAAATCTCGAGCAAAATCGTAGCTCTAGTCTTGGTCATCTCAATCGAGCCGCGGTAGAAAGTCAACATGAACGTTGAGGGCGGTGGCCTTTTGACCATCTACCGAATCATTTGCAAGCTCCAACGCATTTTGTAGACTGTGCTCGTTGCCGAGTACGAAATTTGTTGTCGTGAAACAAGTGACAATATACGTCCGAAAAGAATGACGAGCGGAGGCTCTTGATACTGAGTGTAGCTAGGCCAGATTTCGCGGTGAAAGCCGTTTTGGATTACATTCGGACAGCTCTGCTGGTAATTTCTCGAATGATACCTGTGAGATCTTATTTCCTACAACCCTTCAAAAAAGCGTGATGATCACCGCAATCTTGAAAGCACTGTCTGCAGCTTTGCTGTGGGTGTCGGCTTGGCCTTGCTTGGAACCATGGTACGTCCAAAGCTGCACAAGGACACGCGCCTTGACTTTCTATCCTCTCAATCGCAGGACAAGATGGATTGTAGCTTGCTCCTGAATACTGTAGTCCGCCAGGCTTCTTCCGTCTTCGAGCTGCCGTCCAGCGAAGATCAACCGCATCTGATCGGTTGGAATGCCCTCCCTTTGTTGAATCTGAGACTTAAGCTCATTTACCGTGGCATGAGTCATCGTCTCCAGTGTCAGTGTCTTCCCGGTCAGTGTCTTGATATAGAGCTCCATTTTGGTGTTGCCCAGAGTCAGAACCAGATGCAACGTAGAATCTCGGTCGATGTTATATGAGGCAAGTGACTTAGCATCCTCGAGTTCCTTGCCACTGAATATGAGACGCTGCCGGTCGGATGGTATGTCTTCTTTGCTGTGGATCTTCGCTTTGACCGAGGAGACGAGATCTGAAGGTCGAACAGTCAAGGAGATTGTCTTGCCTGTTAGCGTCTTGACCAAGATCGGCACAGTCTCATCGATGCCTGAAGGGGTAGAGCTAATTGCAGTGTACTCCTCCCAGGAAGGCGGTGCTCGATGAGGAGGGCCTGTAGAGTGTCCCGCATTCGGCGCGCAATCTCGTGCCTGCTGGCCCAGCACCTGCTGAGACCGCTTACCACCATTCAGCAGTCGCCTGAAGAATCCTTGCTTCTCTTCTCTTCGAAGGATGCTTTTAAAGCTCATGTTTGGCATCCCAACAAGCATCAGGAGTGCAACCATGCCGGTGCCCCAGATATCGACTGCGTTGGTGTATGCGGACTTGTGGTCGGAGAGTATCACTTCCGGCGCTGCAAATTCCTGTGTGCCCATAGCCGTACGCAAAGAAGTCAGCCCTTTTTCTGTTCGCTTGCTATATCTGCTGATATCTTCGCCGCTAACAGGTTCGTCGTGCGAGAGGAAGGTGGGTTCCGGATCATCTTCCGGCAGCCACCAGGCACCGATAATGAGCGAACGCCAAAGAGTCTTCGCGAGATGCTGATAGCGGCTGTCGATCAAAGCCTCACCGAGCGAATGAACATGGCCAAACAGCTTGCCAGAGCTGTCAGCTACATTCATTCCCTAGGCTTCGTGCACAAAAACATCCGTCCAGAGACAATTGTCGGCTTCTGGCTGGAAGAGCAAAATGGCAGTCTCGAGTCCGTCTTCCTGACAGGGTTCAGCCAGTTCCGCGCAGAGCACAATGCTACAGGCAAGCTCGGAGACGCAGCGTGGGAGAAGAACGTGTATCGTCACCCAGAACGCCAAGGCATGCATCCGGAAGAGGATTACGTGATGCAGCATGATATCTACAGCCTCGGTGTATGTCTTCTTGAGCTCGGGATGTGGACATCGTTTGCAGAGTATGATGCGGAAGAGAAGGCCAGCAGAGGGAAGCTGCTGAGTGTGATGACTCAAGCGACGTGTCCCAAGAGTGCGGAGGATTCGAAGAAGATGCTTGTGGCCATGGCGACAAGGCAGCTGCCGCCCCGAATGGGTGATCGATATTGCAATATTGTTTTCAACTGCCTGACCTGCTTAGACCAGGACAATGAGGACTTTGCGGATGAGTCTGAGTTTCACGGCGAATCCGGCATCCAAAGACATTGACATATGAATTTGGCATGTTTGCCGGAGACTGTAGTCAGAGGCTATAGCAAGGCGGAAAGCATAGTGCTCCAAGTATTTGCTGGAGGCTGTGTAATTAGCTATCTTGCCGGTGAGTGTAGTCAGAGGATATCAAACACTGGTAGACTGGGTGGCGCCGTGGCTTGTGCGTGGCGTCGACAACCTAAACTTTGACCGTCGAACTCTTTCCATGACAGCACCACAAGACAGAGAAATACTTCCTTCGGGATCAATTCTCATTCCATTCTCATATCGACTATCTTCTCATAGTGCTATCGGTATTCCATGTTGTTTGTCAGTCATCAACTCCAACGCCATATCATACAAGCCGTCGCAATGCGCCATCCCACGTCATCTACTGCGTTCTGTGTCGATGCAGATGATGCTCCTTCAGATGCGCCTTGTCCTTAAAATGCTCCTAGTGCTTGCCCAGGCCCAACTTCTCCTTGGTCTTGTCGAGGAAAGACTCGTCTTTGTGGGCGTCCTTCTCGCGACTGGCCTTGTCCTGGACCGACTGGCTGGTGGACTTCTGGGAGTCTGGGACGACATCACTGGGGAAAGAGTCAGTAATGAAGACATGGCTGGCAGAGTCCGGGCAAACACATACCGCTGGACTTTGTCGCCGACGCCCGTGATAGTGTCGCCGACCTTGCCCGTGGTGGACTTGGAGTTGTCTGGAGTGACCTTGTCACCGATCTCTGAAGGAAAGGTTAGTTGGCGATCAAAGCCAGGAAACATCAAGCCGCCATACTGTCAGAGAGATCCTTGCGGCCGGCGTCAGTCATGTTGGCGGTGTTCGTAGGTGGTTTGTTGTTGGAAGTGATTGAGGCCGAAGTGTTGTTGGTTGAGGTGGTTGTTCGTGTCGGTTGGGTTGGTGGAGAAAGGAAGTGTTGACGAAGGGGGGCGCTCTTAAGTATCTGCCTCCTGCTTGCGAATGTCACTGCCGCAAGCAGTCCATCACGGCTGCTAAGTGACGACTGCCAACGTCATGGTGTGTGATGGAATGCTTGCCTGCCTGCTTGCCTGTCTGTCTGCCTGCCTGCCTGCCTGCCTGCCTGCTTGCCTGCTTGCTTGCTTGCTTGGAAGGCGGAAGATCACGACACATGCGAACAAATGGCACAAGGATCGGCACAAATGCTTGTCGTTGCCTCCCTACCGACATCAATGGACCCTCCACTGTGAACGAGAAAGTGGGCTGGAGGGGCAAACATCTGACATCATCGAGAGGAGATTTCTTCGACCTTCTCGTGCACCAAGTCCTCCAGAGTGACAATGTGACATTTGCAGAAAACCTTGCTGCCGCTGGACCAACTCGCATCATGTCCACATCCCCAGATACCCAACGCTACAAACTCGTCTTCTTCACTCCACCTACCCATCTCCCCCAAATCAAGGAAGCCATATTCGCAGCCGGAGCGGGTCAACACGCGCCCAAATACACCGAATGCTGTTTCACAACGCCAGGAATTGGACAGTTCCGGCCCTCGGCTTCAGCGAATCCACATATTGGGAAGCCTGGTCAAGTAGAAGAGGTGGGAGAAGCGAGGTGTGAGACGCTGTGTGTAGGCAGAGAGGTGACTAAGGCTGTGGTGGAGGCCTTGAAGAAAGCACATCCGTATGAAGAGGTGGCGTATGAGGTTTATAAGGTCGAGGACTTTTGAGGGGAGAGGGAGATATTGATTTGAGCACACACGGATATCGGATGTGTGGAAGCGAGCCACGGTGCTGGTGTGGCACTGTCTACCCGACGAGCAGGACCGGCGCAGTGCCATGAGTGCTGTGCTGTGCAGAACAAGTCAATTCCGCTCAAACGTGGCCACCTTGGACAAGTGCGCCTGCGCATGAACGCCCATAGTGTTTCTGGGTCGATGCGACCTCTGCTTTCCAAGATGCCGATTCGATGCCTCGCTGTTGAAGAAGCCGCTTGGCATCCACTACTTCAATCCTTCTCCCTTGGTGTCCTGCTTATCCACCCAATCCCTCCACTCTTTCCATTCGCCATATGCCAATCCTGCTGGTTTGCCTTCGTAGGTGACCAGTTCTCCTCTGCCATCACGCCATACTTTCTGCCACTGTGAGCTGCTGCCACTCCAGCCGGCCTTTCTCATCAAACTGATCAGAGTCTCGTCCTTCGTCCAGCCTTGCTCTTTCGCCACGTCAGGCAGATATGTGGCGCCATATCGACGACCGTGATGTGTGAAGGAGATGCGCAGCCCGTGCTTACCCAGTTCCCAGTCTAGAGGATCTTTACTTGGCAAGGAAAAGTTGGTGAGAAGCGTGACGTGGTTGGAGAGAGAAGGAAGTAGAGATGAAGGAATAGGTTGGAAGCGCACATCTTCGAAGGCACTAGGGTTGCTCGTGTCAGCGTAGTAGGCACCGTCGGCGTAAGGAGGAGTGTAAATACCTCGTCAGCGCATAGCTCCTCAAGCCGGAATCCAGCTCTTGCGCTTCGAATGTGCCAATGCACCCCCTCAGACTCTTGTGCCCACTCCTGCTCAGAGTATTCCACGTCACGAACAAGGGATGCTCAGCCTCAGCATCTCCGCGCCGCCGGTTAGATGAAAACAGACTCGATCGCGAACTCATACTCGAAGCTGGCGTCGCAGTCCCAGAACTCGGCTCCGTCTTACTCTTATGTGAACTCCCACTCGATGGCAAGCTGGAACTACTGCTCGCAGCACTCTGCGCCGGCTCGCGGTTCAACAGTCTACTGATAGCTGCTGGTTTGGCCGAAGCAGTCTCTACATCAGTCATCTCCTCATCTTCATCTTCCACATCGCTGCCATCTTCTAATTGCTTCACGCTGCTCGCGTGATACTGTTCCCAGAGGTCTTCGACTTGTGCTAGAGAGAGTGGTTGGCGGCGCTCAAAACTAGCAGCAAGGCTTTCGAAGCAGTAAGCGCAGTGTGCTTGGGTTGCCATTGGACTGCTACGAGCTCGCCGTCGCCCTGCGCTTGCTATGTGTATGAGCAGATCTTTGAGTTGTCTTCTGAGCTGCTGCGCGTGACCAGGATGGCTTGGTTGGAGGAGGGCGGGCGGGCGGTCTCGGGACGCTGCTAGTTGCTCACGTACGTTCTAACTTCTCAGGTATCGGAGTGGTCAGCAGTGGAGGTACCAGTGTGGGAGCAGCGACAGGTATGGGAGAGCGATTGGTCAGAGTGGCAGGATGGAATGAGGCCACGGGAATGAGGGAGAGGTGATCAAGGCAGCATGGTCTACTCGCAAGCGCCATGACGCCCCTCTTCCCTGCCACCCGTGTGAAAGGCGTCATATGCAGGTGTCGGCGTTAACAGCCAAGAGCTGCGATTGATATTCGGGCAGGATACACGGTCGACAAGCGTTCCGGGCAACTATTTGTCGCATCACGGAGGCTGTTGAGTGTGCATAGGTATTTGATAGTTATTTACCGAGCTTGATGGAAAGAAAGAGTGAGAAGAGAGCGAGCCAGCCGCCGATTCGCCGAATGAATGCCAAGCATCGCCGAGCGGAGCCGGAGGATCGACGCCAGCCGAAAAAAAGACTCCTCCTTCTCCGTCCCCGCTCCCCACCTCGTCTTCTCTCCATTCTTCTCGTCCACCTCCACTATTCACCGCCGCACCGCTGCACCGCTGCACAATCCAACCACTGGCCCTAGAGTTGGTTGTTGACGATGGGACGGTGGGCTTTTGTCGAGCATTGGCCTGGAGATGATCAGGTACAGGATCTAGCAGAATCACCACCTTCCTTATACCACGTTCGTCATACCATTTGGTCGAGAGCCGTCAGCCTCGAAGAAACTCCCTTCCGACCCGCAATCCTGCTGGCCACGCAGCTGCAATAATACTGAAGAGACCGGGAATGTATGGATGGTCAGGCGCCGCAAGTTCTGCCACACGCAAAAGTAACGATGAAAGTTTTCCGATGCAGCAAAGGGCCCCTGGTCAACCACGACAACCACGCTGACCGAGAGTACGATAGAGTCTCACGTGGGAAGGGCTCGCCATGACCATGCTCGGAACAGTGTTTACCCTCACTAGGCTCCTTCAAATTGACAGTATTGAACCCGAAAGCACTTCCGATATTGACGCCCGGGTATGCCTTGCCGTGTTGCAAAGCCGAGCGCCATACTTTTGACCTCACAGGTATGTTCCAGCCAAAGCCTGACGACGCAATCAACTTGAAGCGGCCGGAACGGAATGTCTGCCAAATCCCATGGCAGAACAAATTTACCGTCCGATGCGGCAGTAAATCGCATTTGTTCCCAAGAAGTTGGAAAGTACCTCCCGGCGCCAAGCAAAGAGAGGCCTCCGAGAGCTATGCAGCATCCCTTTTTGGCACTACATACCGGAGACTCGGCACCTTTTGCAGCCTTGTTATCCGGCTCTTCCCAGTCATGATCTGCAGTGTGCACCATCAGTGTCTGAACTTTCTCAGTTGACATTTCGCTAGCGAATACACGACAGTATCTTCTATTATTATTACGAGTGCAAGAACGTACAGTATTCGTTCTGTTGGTCCTAAAATTTGCGTTCTGCATGAGGTCGCTTTCGCAATACATGCCGAAAAGAGCTACGGCGATCTACCAAAAGGAGAGACGTTGGCCGAGCACACGCACTGCAAGAGTTTCATGCCCTCCCCAGCTGCAGTCTGCCACTCAGGTCACAGTCTCTGCAACTGCCGCCCATGTCTACGCACGGGGAACTGTTACTAAGCACCTGGGAGGGTCCGAGTTGTGCACAACCAAGTATTAGTAACGAACTCTCCTGACCTTGCCGTACAGATCTGTCCAGGGTTGTGGCAAAGTGTGCTGGATATTGTCGAACCCGCGAGCCTAAGGCGTGGGGAGTGCGGACGTCCGAGGCCTCACCGAGCGACAAACGATGAGAACATCTTAGGGCTCCATACTGCCGTTGAGAAAGCGAAGCACGCGGGACAGCCATAAGCCGCGATATGGAGCATTTGATAAGCACTCTGCCAATGCTGCTTTGCTACCCTCCGCTGGTGTGCCTCGTTTTTGGCGTCTCTCGGCAGATCCAAGTGCGTACGAGCAGTCCCCTTTTACGAATTGAATTTGCCGGACTGACTTTGCCATTGGTGATGATCGTGGCATCATGAGGAGCTCCAGCGGCTGCTCGCCGTTGGCGCCTCCGAGACCAATCACGAATCGCAGCCCGCTCGTCTTGCAGACATATTCCGGACACATGGCCCCGTGCTGGTAACCCGAGATTCCCACGCCATGAGGCCATGCGCTTCAGGTGGGAACTCATGAAAATGAATGAAGGGGACCTCGGCGTTGCCTCAGCCTGAACATTCAGCCCTCGAGTTCAGGCATCGTCGCCGGATGCTGACCCTGATCCGCGTTCGGTCAGCGACCACGCGGACGTCAGGCTATGCCCTGGCCATCTCGCGCAATTGCACCCTCAGGCTTCACAAACATAGATTGCCAACATGAATGGCTTCGCCCCTTATCGCTTGTCTCAGGTCTGCGAGCACCTTGTTCACATGCCAGGATTCTTGACCTTCGTGCTCCAGATTCAGCAAGGCTTCATGCTGCGGTCATCCCTGCACTTCCAGGCTTACTTCAACAGGGGCCAATATACGGTGCGCAAGCTCACCAGTGATGTTGGACAAGGCCCGATCCGCCCGAAATTATACTGTCTACGATCAAGAGGACTGGAAATTAGCAGTGAAGGTTTGTGAACGACGGTAAGGAGTTCCTAAGAGAGCCACAAACTATGCGTGCGTGAAGCACTCTTTGTCGCTTCCTTAAACGATCTTTGCCGCCATGTCAGACCTGGGACTTGGTGGCCTTGGGCTCGGCAAGTCCCTTGGCGCACTGGGGGATGGGCTGCAAGGAGTCAAGCCCGTTCTGGAAGATGCATTTGTGAGTCTTGGCGGTGCGGTGGGTGACCTCGGCGGTCTTATTCCTGCGCATGGCCCTTTTCAACAATGCATTGTGGCCGCGTTTGGCGCAGACACTACTCGATATGCATTCCCCCAAGACTTGCTGTTTGGCTTGACAGACCAACGGCCATACAACCTGGACGCAGCATGGACACCTGCTGCGATTGTGTATCCGCACAGTGCTATCGAAGTATCCACTTCGGTCTCATGCGCGTATGAGTTTGGCATTGCGGTCCAGGCGAAAAGTGGTGGCCACAGCTATCGTGGCTTCGGTATGATCATTTTGAGGAAGCTCCGTCAGAAGAGATTGTACTGATGCATTGTCCTTAGGACTTGGAGGACAAGATGGGTCTCTGGTCATCGATCTCAGATTCCTCAAGGACTTTGCATATGACCCCAACACTCAGCATGTCACCTTCGGATCTGGCAGTCTACTCATGGATCTAGACCGTCATTTGGCGGCGCTGGAACGCGTTATGGCATATGGTGTCGTCGGCGATATAGGCACCGGCGGACACATTGCCATTGGAGGTCTAGGACCATTGTCGAGACTACTTGGACTTGCATCTGACCAGCTCATTTCTATGCAATGCGTGCTGGGGGATGGCCGTATCGTGACGGCCTCAAATCGGGAGAATTCGGACCTTTTTTTCGCCATGAAAGGTGCAGCCTGGTCTTTCGCGATTGCCACACAATTTACCATGCAGACCTCCCCAGCGCCAAGCACTGTCACAAGCTATCAATTCAATATAACTGCCGGAAGCATTGGAGGCCTCGCAGATTCATTCAAGCGGTGGCAAAGACTCGTGGCGGATCCGGCCCTGTCTCGCTACTTTGCCTCGACCTTCACTTTGACACAAGACCTTGCGATATACTCAGGCACTTTCTTCGGCGACGTCGAGACTTTCAATCAGCTCAATCTTGGTCTTTCGTTATTTGACGGCATATATGGAATCTCGATCGTGAGCCAGGTGGTGACGACGGTCATTCACGAACTCATCGATGTTGTGCAAGACCTGTTCGGCCAGATACCTCAACACTTCTACTCGAAGAGTCTGAAGTACACTCAATACACGCTACTGTCCGACGCTGCTGTCGACACTTTATTCCAGTACATTGACCAAACTCCCAAAGGAGTTCTGATCTGGTTCATCGTCTGGGATCTGAATGGCGGAGCCATTGCCGACATTCGACAAGATGCCACTGCATACTGGAACCGAGATGCACTCTTCTTTCAGCAGAGCTACGTAGCAGACGTTCTCGCTCCGATTACGCAGACATCCTACAATTTTCTGAACGGGATCAACGAAGTTGCGAAACGCCTCAGACCCGGCAGCGACGACAGTGCTTATCCAGGATACGTTGATCATCTTTTGCCCGATCCGCTAAAAGCGTATTGGGGTCGGAATGTGCCACGGCTAATACAGATCAAGGGAGAATATGATCCTGCAAATACTTTCAGAAATCCGCAAAGTATTCCTTCGCCGTATGGAGGACGTCAACAGCACAAACATAAGCGGGAAACCAGTCTTCACTCTCCTCGGGCTCAAGTTCACAGTCATGACAACAATGCACGAAATTCTGTACAAGTGAGAGCTTGAATGCGGACTCACGAGCTGTTTCAAGGAAGCAGTAGGCATTGCAGCCGGATTCCATGCCACTATATGGCGTGTGGTGAACAAAGGACGAGTTTGTGAATGATCTCGCGTGCGTGCTTGGCGAGCGATTAGCTTCGAACCTGAGAACAGAAGAGCCTTTACAGAATAGCAGTAGTACATTGACAGGACGGTGGCTCGTTCGTATTTGACCGAAGGCAGGCGATTACTGGCATCATACTCATTGCTCGGGCATGCTTGGTCCCAACTAATTAGCCTATATATCTTTTTTGAACACTGCACAGCAATGAACAAGACCCCTGCTCTCGCACATAATTAATCACGTTTATTAATGAACAAACCCCTCACCGCATGATGTGCGGCGGCACGCACCAAAAACATACCAGGTCATACTACAGGCCCACACCATCTAGATCAAATGCGGTCAGCATCGCTCTATTATCCTAGTCTCACGAGCTTACCTACATTGTATTTTGTCATGGACCGATCGGACGGGATCTGCGCACGGAACTGCGCAAAGCCGTACATCCTCCTCGGGACCAAGACATGGCACGCACGGACATGTTGAGATTCCGAACGTGCAATAAGAGCTAGCAAGGCACATGAGTGAATAGGCACATGACGGTGTTGAAATGGTATCATTGATATTATTAGGTATCTTGACTGCGACAAAGTACTTTGTGGAAAAAAAGTATTCCTCAGATATAGCCTGTTGTGATCACGCACCACATCACAGGGGGTGGTTGGTATAATACATGGATGGTCTTTTTTTTCCGGTTCTGTTCGAGAAGTTGGGATGTAGAAAGCGTTCATTCAGGTGTCAAGGAATATGATTGATACTTTGGAGAAGCCCGTTTCGTTCGTTGCGAAGGACGGGAGGATTTCCGCACGAACATCGGCACAGGTGAGTGCGAACTTGTCGTGTGAGGAGCGAACCAAAGTACCAAGTGGTAGGTATAATACGAATGCGAATCAGGCGGCCAAAATTCCCAGAATAATTCACTGTATCGCTGATACTGCAGATTTTCACTCGGTTCAAGCTTCCCACAAGGACAGACAGATTGGACGACGGCTCTCGGACGCGTGCGACGCCATCACAGAAAGAAGTTTCATCATGGTTCATAGGAAAGGGACTCGAGGGAGGGCGCGCGGCCTGGCCTTTCAACGAGCCGTTCCTAACAGCCGCGCAAGACAAGGACAAGCGCTTCACAGGCCGAGAAGACGTTGTTATCTTCTCTCGGACGCCGGCTTCAACTCTGAAGACGTGTACAGCTACCCAAGTTGGACATGGTGTATACCATTGGCATCGAGACCTGCGCTCTTCCAACCCTAGCTTCCTCCGAGTCACATCTGAACTTCTGTCAACCCAATAGCTGTCCATGCATATCAAAGCATCCGGCCGTAGTCTTCTGCAAACTTCCCCGTCGCTTACAACCAAGGCGCCTCATCAATGCACTTCCACCCAAACTGAGATGCTTCATGTTCGACCAGTTGTTGCGCGGCTTTTTTCTACAGTAGTGTGCTGCACGCAAAGATGACCAACCATCTGATACCGATTCGAGATTTCGGCCGCGGAAAGTCCCTACTGCAACGTCATTGCCCTGGCGCCCTATACCTCAATCAAGGTACAGTGCTTCACAGGGGGTTTCCTTTGTCCCTTGTCCCTTATACGATATCTCTTGCCCCTTGGGTAAACCTCGCATTTACTAATTAGTTATCCTTTGTCTCTTGGACTAATATTAGATATAGATAATATATATATTTCTTACTATAAGAAGATTACGTATTTATACTAGATATATATCTTTCTTATAGTAATTAATTTAAGAATTTAATATATCTAGTATAATAGTATAGTTATTATATTATTTCTTAGTAGTCATAAATCTTAGTACTTAAATAATATAATAGATCTAATCTCTAGAAATATACTTATTAGTATACTATAAACTATCTCTAGTATAGATATATAAATCTCTAGAGATATACTTATTAGTATACTATAAACTACTTCTAGTATAAATATATAATTTCCTTATAGGTTATTATATAAAGGAAGTATATATTTATTTTTAGACTAGATCTATTAAGTTTATACTAAATATAAAGTAATTTAGTAAATATAAAGATATAAATACTACTATTAGATATAGAAGTTCTTAATATCTAATATATAGTTCTTATAGATAAAGTAGTATATAAATAAGGACTATAGAACTATTAAAGTAAATATATACTTTTCTTATTTAATATTCTATTAGAAAAGTATATATTTACTTTATATATTTACTTTAATAGTTTATTATATTTATTTTCTAATAAAGGAATTTTTTCTATATAGATATTTTACTATTATATCTACTATTATACTTAATACTAGAAGTAATAATAACTTCTAGTATTTTCTAAATAGTATAATTTATTCTATATATATCTTCTAGTAATATCTAGTATAGTAAACCTATCTCTTTTCTTATAGCTATATACTAGTAAAAAGTAATTTTAAATCTATTTTACTATAATATTTTTATAGTATTCTTATTACTATAACTATAATATTACTAGAAATTACTTTTAATCTTCTATTTTAGATACTTAGTTTTTTTAGTACTATAATATCTACTTAGCTATATTTAAAGATCCTATTTTAAGAAATAATATATAGTAGTAGTAGTAAATTCTTGCATTACTATACTATTCTAACTACTAGATAAGTAGCTATCTCTATCTATTATTAAAGGTAAAAGCCCTTTACCTATAGCCTCCGGTATAAAACCCTTTATCTCCTTCCTACTTTGTAGGATTCTATCCCTACTATTAGTATCTATTTAGGCTATAGGATATAGAGAGGATCTCTATAGCTCCTTCTTCTTACTAGGCTCCTATTTCTACTTCCTACCTTCCTCCTCCTCCTTTTCTAGTTCTTCCTTTGCAAGGGAGAACTATTCTAGGAGACCCTCCTTAATTATTTACCTAGTTACTTCGTTTAGGCCTCTCTTAGTCTAGATAAGCTCCTACTATAATAATCCTATCCTATAGATAAGTTAGTTCCTTGTCCTTTGTCTCTCTAGGTAGAAGAGTATAATATACTTAGGTATCTAGGCCCTATATCTATATATATACTCTAGTATCTTACCTAGAACCCTCCTCCTTATTAGGTATACATTTAGGCTAATATGTTCGGTTCTAATTAGTATTACTATTATACTTTGCTTCCTTAACTATCCTTAGTATATTTCCCTACCTTTTAGCCCTTCCTACTAGGCTATAGAAAGTTATTAGCCCTATTAGGATGCCTACCTTTTCCTAACCTAGCTTTCCTATTATATATTCTATTTCTAGTATATCTACTAATACTTAGGCATTATTCCTCCCTATTAGATGTATTCCCTAGTCTATCTATTAATCTATTCTACTATCTATCTCTACCTTATCTTTAGGTCTTATACTTAGGCTATGCCCCTATTCCTCCTATATTCCCCTTAGACCTTTTTGTACCTCTCCTAGATAAACTTAGTAATAGGTTTGTCCTCTATCCTAGCTAATTGTTATCTTACTATCTCTTGTATATATAGAGAGATAGATAGGATTTGTATTTCCCTTTAGAGGACCCCCTCTACTATACTCTTGTATACTCCTATAATATCCTTAATACCTAGTTTTGGATCTTTTCTAGCTCTAGGGTAGCCCCTTCTCTATATCTAGGTATACCTTCTAGTATTATCTAGACTTTAGCTCTATACGTTATTATAGGCCTTACTACGGCTATGTATAGGTGTTTTGCCTTTTAGAATAAGACTCCCTATATAGATTTGTATAGCCTTTAGAGTAAGGATATCTAGGATATACCTTTCTCTACTACTTTCTTAATATATAGGCCCTACTATAGTTTCGAATCTATCTTAACTCCTAGTAGTCTAAGGGATAGCATAGGTCCCTCCTTAAACCCTATTATATTAACTATAGCTTATAGGTTATATCTTGTTCTACTCCTAGTAAAGTAGATTAGTTAGTACTTCTATAGTATAAAAGTAGCTCCGTACTTAGCTACCTATTGTGTACATTTGTCGTATACTATCTCTAGCTTTCTATAGTTTCCTTCTATAGTTTTCCTATATACAAGAATATTAGAGTTATCTACAAATCCTATTACTATAGTTCCCTTATCCTTAAGGTTAGGGAGGAGTATAGATATAAAGAATAGGAATAGGATTAGTAAGAGGATTAATCCTTATAGTATTCTAGTTATTTAGGGCCTCGCCTAATCTATATATTCTCTAAGCCTAAGGTATATAGTCCTATCCTAAAGGAATAACTAGACAAACTATACAATATACTATAGCTATACTTTTATCCTAATATTGTATATTAGTCTCTAGTATAATACATTGTCGAATGCTCCTAATATGTCTAGGCATAGTATTAATACTACTATTATTAGGTCCGTTCTCTAGACTATCTAGACCTATTCTATTATTAGCTCTAGGGCTAATATAGTAGATCTTCCTAGTCTAGCTCCTATTTAGGACTAAGGAAGGAGGTCCCTAGCCTCTACTTCTTTGCTTATTCTCCCTATAACAATAGCCTCTAGGACCTTTACTAGGATGTTTAGTAGTACTATAGGTCTATATACTCCTAGTTTAGTATAGTCTAGCTTCTATAGCTTCTTTAAAACAACTATTATAGAGTGTTTAAAGGGTTTAGGATAGTATCCTTATTATAGGTATACTATAAAGAACCTATATAGTATATATCCTAGTTCCTATCAATATTTCTTAAGTATTAGTTTAATAATCTAATTAGGTCCTAGGGCTTTATCCTTAGGGAGCCTATTAAGTATCTTCTAGAGTTCTCCTATTCTAACTTCTTTCTCTATCTAGAATAGGCTTAGGTAGGATACGTTTTGTATGTCTTCTAGGTCGGCTTGCCTTAGCTCTAGAAAGAAGTGTTAAGCTAACGCTTCTACTTTCCCTTAGTTTTCTATTTATATTATACTATCCTTATCCTTAAGCTCTAGGAATTGTAGGAAGGGATATCTTTATCCTACTCCTTCCCTAGCCTATTTTGCTAGCTTCTAGATCCTATTCGGGTCCTTAGTAATTTCTTTAACTATATCCCTTTAGCCTAGGTTCCTATCTTTCTTAATCTGCCTACCTTTAGCTTATAAGGCTATTAGGTATACCGCTAGGTTCCCTTCTATTCTATTTTAGCTCTATTTCCTCTTTAGGTATCTTGTCTTCTTTACTACTTTACTATACTCCTTTAACTAGGTTATTTTAGTATACTTAGATAGTTTAGCCTTAGGGATGTCCTCTTAGATTATCTTAGTAAGTATCTCTTAGATCTCTTAGGCTATCTTATTAAGCTATTATAGTATATCTATTACTCTAGTAGAGATTTCTTATACCTCCTTCTTTACCCTAGTCCTAATCTTGTCCTAGTCTACCTTTTTCTATTATAGCCTTTGTATCTAGGCTCTAGTATTAGTCTAGGCCTATAGGATTGTAGTTTGGATTAGTATATAGTCTAATCCTATTTCTAAGTCTATCCTTGTTCTATATTCCTATACATCTTACTAGATTCCTATAGTCCCAAATACTAGGTCTAGGGTCTAGTAGCTCCTAGGAGTCTCCTATGTAACTATACCTAGCTCTAGTAGTAGGTTAAGGTAGGCCTTTTCTATAATAGTAATAAGGTAGTCTACTATCTAGTATTAATTCTAGGTATTGTTCCCTCCCTACCTAGGATAGTATAGGTTAAAATCCCCTAATAGGATAATCTCTTCCTCCTCTTTTCCCTAGGTTATATCCTCTATTAGTAGGAGGATGCCTAGGGCGCGGTCTCTAGTAGGACTAGATAGGTTATAGTAGTTTATAATATTAACCTATCTCTCTCCTACTAGGAGTCTAACTATAATTATATCTCCCGAGTATTCTTTTGCTATCTATGTTTATATACTAATTTCCTTAGATATATATATAGCAATCCTTAGGTATATTGCTACTAGGAGTATAGTATAGTATCCTAGGTATACTACCGTATTCCTATTACTAGGGCTAATCTATAGTTCCTAGATTACTATTATCTAGTATTCTTTTAGATCTAGCTATTAGAGGAAAGGGATTTAGATCTTGTTTGTACTATAGTTAGTATTATACTACAAGATAGTAAGCTTCCCTTAACTACTATTTATCCTAGGTATTCTAGTATACCTATATATCTTCTATCGCTTCCTAGCTTTAGCTTTAGCTTAGTTACCCTTCTTAGCCTATAGCTAGGGGGAATAGGGAGGAGATCTTAGTACTCTATAATCTACCTACTAGGATAGTAGAGTTTGTACCTATTAGTCTCCCTAGTAGTCTTCTTAACCTATCGTCTATGTCTAGGTCTAGACTTATACTTCTAACCTTTCTCTTAGATCTAATAGTTATCTATCCTTCTAAGTCTCTTAGGTCTTTTAGGTAGATTAGGTAGTTCTAATTCTTAGCTACCTAGTCTCTAAATATCCTTACTTTCGCAATAGCTACCTATTTTACCTTATATAATACTAACTATACTATATAGGTACCTTAGTAGTTACTATACTTCCTTATTATTCCTTAGTATTCGTCTATTCTATATAGTCCTATATATTTTCTATATACCTATTCGGCTCTATAGTACTTTGTAATATATCTAAATTACCTATACTTTAGGCATTATATAGGTCTCTACTTCGGATCGAATTCCTCTACTATAAGAAGGATACCTTAGGATATAAGGCCTTTCTATATAATTTCTCTTACTTGAGCTAAGCTCTATATATTTAGGATAATAGAGGAGTATACCTTACCTTCTATAGCCTTCCGGCTCTTTAGCTAAGCTACTTAGGATATCCTAAGATTCGGATAGAGTCTTCCGTTTTCTTCCTAGATCTTATAGATATAGCTTAGGTCCCTTAGGTTAAAACCTATAGCCCTAAAGCTATAGACTAGTACCTAGTACGCTAGAGCCTCTACTATAGTACTAGGGAGTGTCTTCTATATCTACCCTAGTTTATTCGTTAATTTGTCTTTAGCGGGTTTAGATACTATAAATACCTATAGGTCGCTACTTTTAAGTTTCTTAATAGCGATTACTCCTAGGTCTTTAAGTCCCTAAAGTATCTCTTAGTTAGTAAGGCCTTTTATCTTTTCTTACTCTTCCCTATAGCTAACTCTTATTATAATTATATAACTTTTAAGGGAGATTTTCTATATACTTAGTATAGCTAGCTAGCCTTAGGAGGTAGCCTATATCTATGTTCTCGGTTCGGGTATCTTTGTAGTTTAGAGGTTCTATAGATAGGTTTAGAGGATATCTATAGTATCGGTATCTTTTAATTAGTATAGGAGCTAGGTCTAGGCTTGCTAGAGGAGGGAGAGGAGGGATAGGGAATCTAGGGCCTAGGGAGTATCTAGTACCTTTTAAATGTCTTATATTAGGGTTTGTAGGTTCCTTTAGATGTTTCTACTCGTTTTTAGCTAATTAGACTATTCTTTCGGGCCTTTAGGGCCTAGTTTAGGTATTAGTTAGCCTTTAGTCTAGCTTTAGGGTAGAGGCTAGATCCCTCCCTTCCTCTACCTTTCCTTAGATCTACTATTACGGTATTGTTTCTAGAAAGATATATTCGTATCTTCTATACTCGTAGGCGCTAGCGCCTTAGCCTAGGAGTTAGATATATTTTTTTTCCTCGATAGTTAGGAGATATAGAAATAATATATAAGTATAGATTTTTTCTATATTAATACTAGTTTTCTTATATAGTTATTCTAATTATTAGATATAGATATAGATACTCTTAGTACTTAGTATAAATACTATATATTAGAAATAGACTCTCTATCTAGTTTCTTTAGGACATTAGTTAAGGCTATCTCGCCTAATTAGGCCTAGCCTAGGAGTATCTCTCCTTTATCTTTATACTTATAGTTTAGATAGATCTTTATCCTTTTTATCTACCTCGAATTAGGTCCCTTAGTATACCTAAACTCCTCCGCCTACGCAATCTAATTTAATAGGTTATAAGCCCGGGTTAGCTATTGTACGTCTATAGGCTTAAAGGTAAAGGAAAAACTAGAGGGAAGTAGCTACAAATTTAGTACTTAGTCTATAATACTTAAGAGACTAACTAGTAATAGAGAGATCCTATAGTTTAGGACTAGATACTTTACAAGAAAGAGCTAATAGATAATAGCCTAATCTATAGCTATATAATCTAGGATAGAACTAGTTATAAGACTAGGGCAAGAGCCTATAGTAACTTGAGATAAAGATAGGTATACAAGAGATAGTTATGCCTCTTATATTAGGTATAAAGGAAAATGTTTACCTATATAAAGATAGGGATAAACCCTTCCTATTAGAGATATAAGACCTACGCATTAGATACTCTAATAGGCTATCTACTAAATAGATTAAAACTAGTAGAGTAACTTTCTACTAAGTAGAAGTAGCTTAACCTATAGCTAAGATATAGAAGAGTAAAGGATTCAAAAGATAGATAGACTATTAAGGGGAGTTCTAAGAAGAGGAATAGTTATAATAGAGGCTAGGAAGACTTTAGGATCTTCTTAATATACTAAACTACTATTAGCTAATAATACTTTAGAGATTAAGCTTATAAGCCCTAAGATAACTACTTAGAAGGCTAACTACCTTTTATAGGAACTAATATAGAACTAGTCAAGATATCCTATATAAGATTAAAGTAGGACTAGTTAATACTAGATAGCTTATACCTAAATACTATTTTAGAGAATACTATAAGCCTCTAATATATCTTAACTAGGCTATAGGAGTTATAACCCTACTATGTTTAAGGAAGATTGCTTATAGAGTCTATAGTAGAAGGGTACTAGAATAGTATACTTCTTTATTTATCCTCTACTAAGCAAATAACGCACTTCTTAATAACTACCTATACCTTATATATAGGTAGTAGTAGAGT